>JAHWFP010156137.1:0-10562 GCA_023313725.1 Lithobius niger
TTATTCTTTTATTTCTCTGATGATGGTGTCGCCCGTTAATTTTATTGACACCGAAATATAAGCTTTTTATTACCATTTTCGCCTGTGCTACTGGTTCCGTTTCCACTTCTTACATTAGTGCACATACCATTTTCGTAATTTATGTAGTGCACCTTGTAGTTATGCCCTCCAAAACCCATACTGGTGCCAATTTGGTGCCAATATGGCGGCAAATGTCACTGCTGTATATTGTACGTAATCGGCAAGGCTGGAATCCTGTTCTACAAGTATCTCCAACATACACGTAATCTGCAAGGCTAGAACCCTGCTATGCAAGTATCTCCAACATACACGTAATCTGCAAGGCTGGAAGCCTGTTCTGCAAGTATCTCCAACATATACGTAATCTGCAAGGCTGGACTGTGTTCTGGTAGCCTAGTACTGCTGCCGTGTATGTGTGTTCGTGGACTAGGATATTCTGCAAGATCACCAACACATGCGTAGTTTTCGCGTAGATTATGTTCGGAATATGCCTGAACCGACCCCGCCAACCGCTTAAAGAGGATGCTAGTTTCTTACACTGCCTTCGCTGACGATGATCGACTGGCAGGGACTTAGCCAAGGCCTGCTTTCCAGTCATCGCCCAGTTCATCTTATTCAGACAACGAGCCAAGGCTGTTTGCCGTGATGTCATCATGAGTCAGCCAATGACGAACGAGAACAGCGGATATTTGGCCGTCTGAGTGGACTAGCCCAGTCACGTGACACGCGCGTCACGGCAAACAGCCTTGGTGTGTGGTTTAAGCTGAGCTCTGCCTCCACTTATCCACGAAGACTGCACTGTGCGTTCTAACAGATCAGAGTTACATTGTTCTGTGAGTATTTCCAACGTATGTGTGCGTTCCGTAGGCTGAACTACAGTTTTCTGCAATCATCTTTAAATTACATGTGTGTGCTAAGGAGTACAACATATTATTAAAATGTTCACTCCCCGACAGAGTAAGAGCCCACAAACAGCAATAGGAATACGAGATATTTAATTGTCGGCAATTTACTGCTTGTCTTGCAACCAACGAATTAATTTGCGAATAAAGAGGCTTAAGCAGACGGGTACCCCCTGACAGGGCAAAAACTCGCAATTCACGTAAAATGGCACAAATTTTAATTTTCAGCCAATAGCGCATTTTCTGGCCTTGATCACCTAAAAAACCAAGGACACATGCATTCAGAAACACAATACACCTAACAACAATAGACTTAACTACCAACAAAACTTTCCTACTTACAAAAAATCACACTAAAAAGGAGCAAAATCACCCCAATGTCAAACAGACTCCTCCATCGTGAAAAGTGACGTCAGCAAACAGCCCAAAAAGAATAGCAACACTGGAATACATTTACAGGCAAAGAATTAAAAAAGGCAAGTCACTTTTCCATTTCAGGGAACTTCTTAATAACGTTCATGGCCCGTGATTTATTTGCAGTGATGGCATAGGCTTCCAAAGATAACCTAATTTTATCAATTGGTACAAAATAAACGATCTGGGTACCTCTAACATCAACATCAATGCTTGTCTTGATCACCTATGAACGATAAACATGTAAGTAAGTATGAACGTTTTAATGTTCTATTAGTGACTTGGAGGGGGGGGGGGGGTAGATAAAATCACTACTAAAATCATTACTAAAACATTAAAACGTTCATACTTACATGTGAATCGTTTATAGGTGACCAAGAAAAGCAGTAAATTGCCGACAATTAAATTCCTTTTGCTGTTTGTGGGCTGTTTGTGTGAACATTTTAGCATTGCAACCTACGCCTGCGAAAGTAAACTTGTTGGATACAACATATACGTATTCAACATATATGTTTGTTAAATAACCTGGAATACAGCGATCTGCAGGGGTTTGCGGCGTATATACATGTGCTTATATAGGCGTTAACATACATGTTTGTTCTGCATACACTGTTCTGCAAGAATGTTTACCTTAATCAAGAACGAAAGTTAGACGGTTAAAGGTGACCGGATACCGCCATAGCTCTGAAACCGTGAGTAATAATAAACTGGATCAGTAAAGGTTCCAAGCAATCCCCGACAGGGAGTCGATAATTACCCGACTGGGGGAGGGGGCATTAACGGTTTTTTTTATTTTTATTTATTTGTTCCTGGTTTGCCTCCAGAAAGCTTCCGTCTGTTCCCCGACGAAAATCTCAGTGGTTCCCAGACGGGCGCCCCCATCCCCCTTCCCCCTGAACTGGAGCAATGTTCTGCATGAATCTGAAACATAAAATTACGTACAAGTGTAACAAAATACGCCAAAAAAAAACTTCAAATGTTATCACGAAACAGCAGACAAACCAACCAACCTCGAGCTCACACCTTCAACAGCGACACCACGAAATTAACTGCTTTTGTTTTTTACTCACGTTTTCAACTGTTGGAAATCCAGCTTTTAAACGTGATTACTTCTCCAACCATACCGGTGGGGGCGGCTCGAAGGTTTTCAACCAATGAGCAGAGAGGGGAAAAGATAATTGAATTGAAAGAGATTGTCGGGCCGAATCTATTAGAAGACGATTCAATCTCGATCCCCCAATGAATTGAATCTTTCCCAACCCGACGTTTTTGTTTTCTTCTCATTGCCGCCAGGAGGAATGAGAAGGCACTCGCAGCCAAACAATGCCGTTTTATTTGTTCCATACCAACGATTACCAGCAAGAAATTAATCGGGATTAATGAGCGTTTGTCGGGAGCGAAAGACCTGAAAGTTCGCAGCGCCGTGACATTCTGGAAAGTGCGAAGTAAACTGCTGGTACGAATTAGGTGGAAAGAAAGTTGATGCCTGAACTCACAACACCAAAACATGGTAATCTACGGTGAAAAAAAAAATGTGGAAATGTAGCAGACAAAAAACGTTCTGGAGGATTAAGCAACTGACGAAAAACAGTGAATCGCGATCAGCATCTCTTAGGAGACCTGCTTTCCGCGTATTTTGATCCTCGGAATCAGGGTCTCGCATAACATAACCGGTAACTGTGACAGGGAATTCAAAGTGTCATATTCAGACGCCATATTGGGGAAAAAATGGCGTCTTTTCACTAGCACATTAGTACGACTTCCGGTTATGTTTGGTATCGTTGGAAAGGAAATTTCAAGAGGAATAGTAAAGGAAGAGATGCATAATTTTGCTAACTTCGAAGAGGAACTCAGTATTTCAATAAATAACTGAAAGTGTCAAATTTCGGCGCCATTTTGAAAAAAAAAATGGCATCTTTCCACCAACCGTATTTTGGTAGACTTTTGATATGTTATTTACGACAGTTTTCAAGGGCGAATGCCGCTGGTTTCATTTTTGTGATAATTACTTCAAGGTCATCCATTCAAGCTGAATGTATAGACGGATTTTTTTCGCGATGAGAGTGGTTGCATCTTGGAACTCGCTTCCTGATGTTGCGATTTGTGCAGCCTCAGTGGGAGCCTTTAAACTAGCCCTTAACAAAGTCCCGCTTTTACAGTTCTTGATGCGGCAATATTAAATTTAAATTGTGTTGGGGCGGTGTAAGTTGGCATATGGCCCTTCCGTATTCCATACCATCTCTCTCTGATGGTTAAAGTGTATATTATTATTATTATTATTAAAATCACAAATTCATGCGCCTACTACTATTTACTTCGTTTGCCCTTTGCCTTGTAATTTCTTTATTTTATGCGTACAATAGGTTTTCTCCCTGCTACACAAGTGTCACAGCCGGAACGAGTTCAAAAATTTCCGACTCAGTGTTGGCAAAGTAGTGGAAATATAAACGAATTAAAACCGGGACAGTTGGGGGAAGGTATAGTTGTAAACATGCAGTTTATATGTACGATAGTTAGACTGTTGTTGCCGACGCTCGTAGGCATAATGATGCTGACTTGGTTACGAAGCCTTATAGCTCTGTGTGTTTCGTTGAATAATGTTAAAGATGTTCGAATATTTATTTAGTCGTGTTAACGCTGCGTGTTCGCATCACAAAGGCGTACGGTTTCGGCTTCACAGAATAAAATAAGTTTACATTTATGATTCACGGTATTCTTTCATTCACTGTACGCTTTTGAAAACAAAGTTAAGTTACCGTCTGAAGTTTCTGCAACAAGTGAATATGTATTAAAGCTCAGAGACGAAATGAAAGGTTGTTTATTAAAGGGCAAATACATCCATTTTGACATGCATGCTTTACTTTTGGATCACTTACACAATGACTGAACACAAGAACTGCGGTAAGAATACGTTACGTACGTCCGATACAACAATTTAATTATTGCATCACCAAAACACGACATGGAGACCGCCATTGTTTTGCTGGAACGCGCAGGAATTAATGCCGACTGATGTCACTCTCCGATTTCGACTCGTAGCCGATTGAGATAGCTCTATTGGCTGTGAGAGCTCAAGCGTGTGACGGCCTTAGCTGGCCACTACAACTGTCGGCCAGCTAAGGCCGTCGGACCCCTGAGCTCTCACAGCCAATAGAGCTTTCTCAATCAGCTGCGAGTCGAAATCGAAAAGTGACATCTGTCGGTATTAATTTCTGCGCGTTCCAGCAAAACAATGGCGGTCTCGATGTCGTGTTTTGGTGATGTAATAATTAAATTGTTATATCGGACGTACGTAACGTATTCTTACCGCAGTTCTTGTGTTTAGTTATTGTGTAAGTGATCCAAAAGTAAAGCATACATGTCAAAATGGATGTAATTGCCCTTTAATGCACGGTGGTGACGTCACGCTAACACATCCCAACGCTAAAAGTGTAGTCGTTATATACGGTTAATCTGAAAACCAACACACGTCACCCACTTTTTTAATAACCCACACTTTGTTGATAATCTAAACACTTTTATGGGGTCTACACAACCTTTAATCCACCACGTGACATAATGACCGACTTTTCATAACTATACAACACAAATTCAGCCAGCACGCCAACACGAACCAGCGTAAACAGGCACATTTGCGCCTGGAGACTTTTTTCACGGTACACCAACACGGAAAAAAAAAAATTCGCAAGCTAAGCTTAACTAGCCAATCATTTGTCCCGATGGTATGAAAACTAGCGTTTGATTGGCATTGTTGCATAATAACAATGTTTAAAACAATGTAAAACAAATCAATCTGGTCGTTTAGAGCTCCATAACCCCTGAACCACTTGACCAATTAGAAAGCGGCGGTATGAAAGGGCACATTCACAAAGCAATACCTGTAAAACAAGCTAAGAATCAGGTTTATAGGACAAATTGTTTGATTTGTAGAGAGCGTAGCAGAAACGTGTCGTGCCAACAAGAACAAGCCAAAAATGAAAATCACGATTCCAGCTCAAGTCTATCGAAAATTAATAAAAGTTGGCACACATGTTGGCCAAGCTCCACAAGGCTTATACACCAAATTTCAGTGGAAAATGTTGAAAGACGGCGGAGAGATTAAGCGTCGAAATTTCGGCTTTAACATGGGAGACCGAGGTCAAAACTTACAGTCAAACCTTACAGGCCAAACCTCCAAATTCTGTCGAGATTCAAAGCCTCGCTTCGCTACGCCAATAAATGAAAAACCGTCTGTAACTGCAGTTCCCACACTTTTCTTTTCACTGCCGATTACAATCGATATACATCCGGTGTTCATTTATCTACTCTAGGATCAATCTACACGACTCCCAATTTCGTCACCCAATGCACACCGACATTAAAGATTAAACATTAAACATTGTTAAAGATTAACAATATAGCGCTTCCTTTGAAAACACAGCAGAAAGCGAGTGATAGGCCTACGATGAGTCCGGTTATCCTTTACCGTAATGAAAGCTGGCAACCTTGCAAGAAAGGGTAGAATTTAAGAAAACAGTTCTGTGGTCGCCCACTGAACATATTTTATTTGTATGCTGGCTTTAAATATCAGGTCTGCCCCCGAGTGACAAAAATGTGAAAAACTGAGTGCCCCAGTAAAAGTGTGGAAAAAAATGTGAAATTTTGAATTTTTTTTTTTTGATAAAAAAGACTGCATCGTGCAACAGACGACAAATAAATTTAGCTGCACTACAGTTGTATGAATTTATCACCGCTGCAGTCTGCTTTTAACCTCGAATATATCTGCTAAGAGAAAGTGAACGAAGTCTGGAAAAAAAAGCTAGCTACAATTCTAAACTATCTAGCATTACTCCTGCAATACTTCTTTCTTCTTCTTCTTTATTATTGTACTTCATTCATGCTAGATATCGCAACTTTAAAGAAATGGTGTTTCAAGGTTGTTCAGATTTGTCGTCAACCTACTGTATTCTTAAACTTGTGTAGTCTGCGTCAGTGGATTGCAGGTCAGTACATTTTTTTTTTGGGGGGGGGGGAGGGAAGGGGATGTCATAGCCAAAAAGTCGATGGCTACCCCTGTTTTGAATAATTATGTTTGGCGTGCAGGGAAAAATACGTGTGAAATATTAAGGAGATAAAACGTGTGAAAAATTTGAAAATGTCTAAAATTTGTGCGCGAAAAAGTGTGACAAAATTTCAAACGCGTGACGTGAAAAACTGTGAAAAACTATACGACCCCCCGGTGGCATCCCTGCAATACGAAGTTGGTTTATTAGGTCCAACTAGCGAGCGGTGTTTGCTGAAATCGTTGTTATTTTGAATTTGGAAAGTACTAAAAAAAATTTGCTTAGCCTTAGTCATGTGAAAACAGTTCTCCCATAGTAGATGAAGGTCACGTGACTATCGAAGAATGAACGCGCATTAAGTAGCCTAACGCTACAGCACTGTAAGGGTGGCCGCACACCAAATTAGACATTTGGTCTAACGACAAAATATTTTGTCGTAACCTGTCTCATCGTGCTGCAGACGTCTCCAAAACCATATCAATGAATTGAGCGCCACAGACTGGATGAGACACTGTCGCGTATTTAGGCGTATTTAGGGTGGCCACACACCAAAATCGACAAAACGTCGTTGCGAGACGAAACGTCGCATCTGGTAGAGAGACCCCGTCACACGAAACTGGAAGGAACTTCACTTTGTTGTAGTGAGACGTCTCGCATCCGGTGTGTGGCGCTCAGCTCATTCCTATGGTTTTGGAGACGTCTGCAGCATGCTGAGACAGGTTTTGACAGGTAAAATGTCCTGTCGTGAGACGTTGTATCGGCAGCGTTAACTGGCGTTTGAGCTGCCACCATCCTGTGCTGATGCGCCGGATGTTTGTGGGTAGACCCGGCGGACGCCACATTGATTGGACTAACGTCATCGGCCCCAGCTCGGCGCCGGTATGGAGTGGTGGACTGATCCTGGGCCCGTGGCGGATGTCCTTACAGAGGAGCTCCCAAGAAGTTCGAATCTAGTCCAGACTGTATTATTATAGGCCAATGTGCGCATGCATGCCATGACGTGCATTGTAGTCATGGTGTCATGCTTTGTTTGCCATGCATGGTTACCAATTGTATTATATTCATTCCATTCCAATTCCTCCTATCTGTAACACCTAGGAGTGAAACCATCATAATTTATTTGCCTTTTTCTCTACCCAATATTTCGATCCTCATACCAAAATTATTCTACAACATTATGTAAGTTCATCAATTATTTACCACCAATTGCAACCTCCACCGCACTAAACCCAATGGAACCAAATAACCAGCGCCATTTTTACTAGCCAAGCCATAACATCTTTTCCATCAACTACCACTGAACTCTCGTCAATACAACGTTTTGTCGATTTTGGTGTGCGGCTACCCTAAGGGTCTCACGACAACAAAACGAAGTTCCTTTTAGTTACGTCTGGTGGGGTCTCTTCACCAGATCCGACGTTTTGTCCCGCATCGTTTCGTCGCGATACATTTGTCTAATTTGGTCTCACGACAGGACATTTTGTCGAAACCTGTTTCAACGTGCTGCAGACGTCTCCAAAACCATAGGAATGAGCTGAGCGCCGCACACCGGATGCGACGTTGTCACGAGACGTCTTTATACGTCTTTAGGCGTCTCACGACAAAAAAGCGAAGCTCTTTCTAGTTTCGTCTGTTGGGTGTCTCTGCACCAAATGCGACGTTTCGCGACGTTTTGTCTTGCAACGTCTCGTCGCGAGACAACCATCTAATTTGGAGTGCGGCCACCCTAACGAAACAGTCGGACGAACGGAAGGGTCAATTTAACGATGTGTGCTTAAGTTAAATAGAATAAAGCAGTGACATTTGCGCTATATTGGTTCCAAGTATGGGTTTTGGAGGGCATAACTACAAGGTGCACCACATAAAAATGGAGGGAAAAACAACGGAAGAGCGGATTTCTTAGGCTTAAAATAATGTTGTTTTCTCCAATAACAAAAATCGCGTGTTTTAGGTCTAAGAAATCACTCTTAACAGCATCGGCTCCAGTATGACGCCCTTCTGTTTCACCCTGCAGTGCCCCTTGCAGCTAACCCATTAAGGCTCCAGCATAGAGTTATATACACTAATACTACGTCGTGTCACTGCTATATTAGTTTGTATAGATACGATTAACTCATTTATCAAATTGGTTAAAAAGTCAACTACCGAAGAAAAGAGAGCTTACATCGCCCTATAGTGTCTTCATTGTTTATTTGCAATGCTACTATAACTACTCCTACGTAACTATTATTAGCCTACTACTACATTCACTACTATTTTTCAGCAGCTAGGTATTCTGCCAGTACGCAAGTTATATGCGTATAGAGTTATATGCGTATAATTCGTTTTCGGAGGAATAACACTTATGCTACAACTCGTTTACTAACGAACTACTACGTGAATCGAATAACTAAATTATTCAGCCTTGTCAATAAAGAAAGAGTGCGTAAATGCAGCTATTTCCTTGGCAGCAAGCAACTTAGAAGGAATTGTTGAGATTTACTCTTTCCAAACATCCTTGTTTAAATAGCTACTGGGCCTTAGTACTAACTCTACAGAAATAATCAAATGATACAATCGAGAAAATTGCATCTGTTTAATTGCTGTTGTGCTTTACCTATCATATATTTAAAACGTAAAGCACAACAGCACTTAAACAGATGCAATTTTCTCAATTGTACGTTTGATTATTTCAATTAAAAATCATCCAATTTTTATCCGTGTACATTTTAACAAGTAAACTGAAACTTTAATCATATAACCCCCTTGTTTACGGCACACTTGACGTTTTTGTTAGTAATTCAATTTTAAGCTAAACTTTATCTTTCGCAATAAGTTTGTCTTACCTTGTCAATCCACTACGTTCCCATGCACATCATTTCATAATTCGTTTGTGTGTTATAGTCAATATAAGTTTTATTATTACTATAAAGTTTTGCAACGATTTGTTCTTTTGTACAATGTTTTATGCTTTTTTGTTTGGTGTCCTACGTGCCACACGCGTGCATCAGCTATTGCGGGGTGTGAGCACATACTGTATTGTTGTACTGATATCGTGTGTTAGGGATGTGCGATACTCGAACAGTTCGAGCCGAGCCGAGTACGCAACGTGTACTGGAACTCCGGTCGTCGCTTGCGTCTGTACTCGGAAAACTAGAATCCAATGAAAATGCGACAACTTTTTTTTGACCGAATTTGACGTTCAAATATACCAAATTCATCGTCTCCACGAGAGCTTTCCAGTGGTGTAAATTAAAAGCCACTAGTTCAAACCATTTTAAAGCTATATCCTAAAAATTGGAAAACCAGTTGTACACCTTGACCCACACAGTTCGTTAGGCAGCATTTTAGTTATTACACTTACAAATTTTAAAAAAGACACTTACTTGCAAAATAAATGTCTCCAGCAAGTACGCGAACTCGGCTCGATACTTCTGCTGCAAACTCGGCGCGGCCGACTCGAATTAAAATTATCCAACTCGAACACCTCTATCGTTTATTGTAATAAATAATAGTATTAGAAGGTGTGGCAAATAGAGCAGCGTCATGTGACGTCATATTGGCTACACGAGAGATAGCTGCAAGGGGCACTAGATTAAAATGGAGGGTTTAACAACGGCACTTCTAGTCAAGGCAGTGCTTTGAGAGCGGCTTTCATAGGCTTAAAAAAACGTTGTTTTCTCCAATCCCTTTTGCTGCTAGGTTGTAATTGGAAAATAAAGATTCCACTTGCGTAAAAATGTCAGCAACTGCCAACAAATCGACAAAAATCGCGCACTATAGGCCCTAGAAATCCACTCTTAACAGCATTGTCTTCAGTAAGACGCCCGTCTTTTCCCCCTCTAGTGACCCTTGCAGCTATCCCAGTTACTGGCTCCACCATAGAGTAATATACAAATAATACAACGTTGTGTCACTGCCCTATAAGCTTATAGCTTGTTATTAGGCCCAAGCGGCAGATGTCAAGTGGACGTGGTACCACCATTACGACAGTTGTTTTTTTGCCGCATGAGGGAGGAAACCGGAGAACCCGGAGGAAACCCTCGGCGGGAAACAACCGGAGAAAAACCCGTACATATACACTTTCCTTCACCAGGATCGAACCCGGATCTGTAAGAAGCCAGAGATGTACAGCTGGGACCAAGACGCCTATCGAATTTGGTAATTGTTTGGAAACCTTACTTTTCACGCTATCGACTTAATT
>JAHWFP010156140.1:0-10074 GCA_023313725.1 Lithobius niger
AGCCTAACGCTGCTTTGAAGCTGCCTCGTAGGTTGCCTTGGTAGGCTCCTTCCAGGTTTTAAGTTGTTGTTTGGTGCCGACGCGAGATGTCATCACATGCACGTGGTATTAATTTGACCGGTTTTGATTGGCTGTCACAACGACTGCTTTTCCCGTCTGCTGACCTCGCCTATGGTTCGGCACAAGCGAACTCTAAGGCCTATATATAGATTAATAAATTATTAATACTAGCCTAGGCTAGCTAGCCTATTGTTCCTAATATATCATTATCACGACCAAGAGTGGCGTTAAATAGGGCCCGCATTGAAGTGGTATCTCATGGATATCCTAGTTCTAAATTATGTCTGTACAGGCTTTTTTACCTAACAATGTGTGTGAAAAATATCAATGGTTCTGTGCGCAGTAGCATTGAAACAATTAAAGTTTCATTACTTTATAAAGCCAAGGCTGACTGGCATAGAAATTGGATGTTTCTCCTCTCGGCTCAACGTGCAGTTCTTGCTATACCCCGTCAGTCACATTATTTTGTTTTTTCTAGCCTGCTTAACAGAAAATTTGGCTAAATTGTGGCTAGCCACCTATGGATATAGGCTATATATAATGCGCGCGAGTGACGACGAGTCCCTGTGCTTGAATCTTACGAAAGCGTAAGTAATTATACAAGCTAATGACCATGCAAATATACGGAATTCAAAAACTTGCTGGCAAGAGAAACTGTTTATGAAACATAAGACAGTCGAGCATTTCGCCATTAGAAACAAGTTGCAAGTACTGTAATTTTATGATTGTTTAGTGTTTTTTTTTATTACAGCTTAACAATTTGCGGCTTTAACTGTATTTTTTTGGCGGCGGTCCCATAATATTCGGGGGCTGTTCGGCTGATGCATAAAAATGTGGCGTGGTGGCTAACGGTGGTGGCAGAGGGTACAGTTTGCGCGCGGGTCCAGGAAGTTGACACTTCTTTCAGGCAATGTTAATCAACTAGCCTGGCACTGCAGCTTCTCTACCCGACTAGCGACGACATCGTGACAAGGAGGGGAATGAAAATAGTTCCAGCATGGACACACCCATGTTATGCTGAATATTTCTGCCTTTCCTTAAAGCAACATCCGGCCTGCCTCATAACCTTCCGCATGCCTTATAACACCCACGTGACGATCACGCGTATTTACCACAGCTAAGGTCAACTGAGACGGTAGCTTCGTTCCTCGCAGTGAAAAATGTAGCTGTCTCAGTTGGCATTACGCCTAATAGTCCAGCCAGCGTGAACGCATTGATTATGTCGTCAAAAACCGGAATGATTCTTGTATTTTAAAATCACGATTTATAATTTTCTAGACTAATGTCTTATGATTTTGCTTCAGCGATCTATTGGAATAATTAATATTAATTTTTACTGCATTAGCCTTTAGTTTTTTGGTCTCATAGTAATTACTAGCAAATGATTAAATTTAGTATTGCGCACACGCAGATAAAACTTCAAGGTCATTGTAGGCGCGTGATGCACCATATAAGTTCGGGATGAACGTAAATAAAGTTAGTAATATTCAACAGAAAATCTCCTAGACGCCACATTTTAAAAAGGATTTTTAGCAAGGCAAAGACTAACGGTAAGTAAATAGACCTTTGGGGCCGTACTTGATGTGGAGAATCGAGAAGAATGGCGCTGGGAGGTACATCCCTTTAACATAAGAATCATGTTGAATTCGTAATGTAGGCCTATCACTATGCTAATTTCGTTGCCAGTGCCACTAACAGCACAAAGGCAAAAGCTACAGCAATGAATTTCAATTTTGACACAGACGAACTGTGTGGGGAAAAAATATTATTTGAGAAGCACACATCGACAACACGATTAGGCCTACTACAATACTTGAAGCATAAATAATTACGGCTGTACCGAACACAAATTTTTTAACCGAACCAAACCAAACAAACCTTAAATGGGCCAAACACTTTCGAACGAACAAAAATGTAGCGATCAACCTGTAAAATTTGATTTAAAACAACTTGGCTCACAAAGATTCGTACTTACCAAATACAATTTCTTTAAAATGCTGTTGTGATTACACGGACTCATAGGCTAAGTGAACAGATGTGGAAACTAAGTTTGAGCATAAAAAAAATCTCCTTGTCTTTTTAAGTTTTTCCTCGTAACTTCGTAACGGTTAAAGCTAGGAAATTGTGGCTTGTATCATCAGAAACTGGCGAAAAAACATTCAAAATGTTGTACCCAAATCAAACATTAAATTCACCAAGTAGAAGTTGTGTTCGGTTTGGTATTTACTTTTGCAAGCACGAAAGACATGCTTGGTTGGAAAAGAGAAAATAGGAAGAAAGCAGCCAGATTTTTCATTTTTTTAATGGTTTTTTAATGCATTTTTAGGATGTTTGCAAAGCTAAAAAAAACGAAGGCTTTCATGCCTGCTTTTGACATGCTGCTCTAAACACCCTCTGTTCGGTCATGTTCGGTTCGGTACATCCTTATAAGTACCAAAAATTACAGAGGAAGACTAAGAAGTTTAGAGGAAACTAACGAATAAAATCAGTTTTAACATCACTTTTCGTAGCTACAGTTGAATCTGGCTGAATTGGCTACAAGCAGCAACTACAGACGGCTTGCGTTAGATTCACGTCTTTCGTCCACTTTTCCTTCCGTCATAGACTGCGGTACTTGCTAAAGAGAATTGAAGACAATGCGCAGAACTCGCATCGCTTTCAGTTCTAATCAACTTGAGCGAGGAATGGATACACACGGGTCTAGAGTTAACGCGACTCCACTCATGCTCTGTCTTTACGGTACCCGTTTTCAGTCGCATTAAGAGTGAAGTAAGATAGGATCAGCGCACGTGCCACCATAGTTGTTTGCTCTTTGCTGCCAACAACGTACTGCTAAATAGTTTTTTTTAGAGCTGCAATACCCGAAATTGCTAGCCTACTGAAATTGGTCAAAGATCTTTTCTGTGTTAATTTAGAAGCTTTGAAGCTAAAAAACAAACAGATTACAAAAATGTTCAATATTTAGGGAAAAAGTTGTTTAGGCCTATTCACTTTGTGAAAAATCTAGACCTTTTTTAATCCTATCCCCTTTGACTGTGTTTGGTTGTTTTGGAAATTTATATTTTACACATACTGAATGTTTTTCGGTTTGCCTTTTTTCTTTAATCGTTTAAATTAATCACTGGAAATTATTTTTATCGAATGCATATTTAGGCCATACAAAATTTAAAAAGTGCTTCTCGGGCACAGAAAGTCAAAAACTGAAGAGGGATAAGGGGTTTTAACGCATTTTTGTGGTAAAAAAAAACCCCTTTTTCGTACTGAAGTTCATTTTTATTGGACGAACAAGTCGTGATTATCAAAGTTGTGTTTGACGTTTTCAAATAGTTGACTTACACTTAAATCCAGCTTAAAATTCCCCAATTCCATAAGATTTTTGTTCCACATTCAGTTTGCACCGATACTAACGCCATCCTGAATTACTGTTTCTGCAGTTTTCAGAACTAAAACAAACGAACACCAGCATATTACGTGTATGCCACGACACATTCGTCTTCCGAAAGCAATCCATCCAAATAGTGGTTAAAACTTTTATTTCTCATTAAAGGAAAGATATTACTTCAAGGGGAATGTGTCGACTCCACACATTAAAAAAAAAAAAAAAAGAATAGCCAGATTGCTTCAACACAGCATTTAAAAAGCTATTTTTCAGAAATTTTTATTCAAAGCAAGCATAGGCTAGATCAGATTTCAGAAACCCCCAACAAATAATTTGATGCGAGGCTTTTTAGTTGATGCGGCGGATTATGTAGTACTGTATTGACACAACAGTAATGACTAGACTAATTAATGCCGCATCAATTATTTTTAATTCTAACAAAAAAATCGATGCGGGAGGGCCTGAGAACCATTTTTTTTACTTTGCATGGCCTTAGGTATTCTTCTTTTTTAAAGGTTTTAAATCAATTTACTGTAGGCTAGGCTACATTGTTTGTTCTTTTCCTGCCTTTTTCATAAGACTTTTCCTTCTCAAAAAGACCTTGGTCTCCTACATATTGATTACTGTAAACACATTGCAGTCGTGAATGAACCAGGCCAATTATTCATTCATTCAGTTGGTTAAGTAAACAAGCAGAAAAAGCAAGAAATATACGAAGAAAACAACAAGTCTCTGGTGCAATTGTTGGCCGAAGTGTACTTTTTGGAGGTTTTCTGCGCTCCCAGCTGATGCCAATGCGCCAGAACCCAAGAGGGTAATTTCAATAAGAAATTACTAGGATCTTTTATGTCATGCCATGCCACACTCGACATGAGCATGAAGCATCATGAGGCCCTTCTCTTACCGAAAATGTCAGTGGTGGTTAAACGGATACCCTATAGGAAAAAAACATATGGAGAAAAAAGCTGCAGGAAAAAAATCTATGAAAGTCAATTCCTGGTTAACTACTTACTCTGTCAGGGGAAACATTTTTATTATTCAACATGCTTTGTATCTGGCCGGGTGAGGAATCCATGTGTGAAAGTTGCAGTCCCCGTGACTTGTTGAAAACTAAACCTTTATCTTGAAACTGCCTAACCAAACCTAACTTACCTTAAACAACTTTAACCTATGCTTGCCTAAAATCTCCACTTTTTGTGTTTGATGGGATCCATGATTACAAAGCTGCAGTTCCGGCAATGCGTCCAACTTTCAAGATAAGTTTAAAACAGTTACGGCCATAGAGACTGTTAATTTATCTACTGATCTCCAAGCGTTTAGGGCAAAATTATACTGAAAATTTTTTTTCCTCTTTACTACTAACTAATACTAGGCTTATTCATTCTTACCCAGATTGGCATGGCACCGGTATCCCACCATTTCGCTTCCGTATCGCCCAATTCAAACGTTTCATTCAAATCCGGATCGTAGAATCCGTTAGCCACAATTCCGTGGGTTTCTTCGTAAACGCCGGTCGCAATGGAATGGTGGTTAGGAAAGGTTTTGGTGATGAACACGTTTTTCATCCAGGGCGTTCTGACGCCAAGCTCGGCCAACTTGTGCAGATTGGGGAGAACATCGCTGTATTTATCGTAGTAGCCAGACCAAAATCCGTCAAACGACACAACCAGTAACAAAGGGTGGGTGGAAATAGATCCACAAGATGATATGCCAAGGCAGAAAAGAAACAGATTCATATAACCATATGGTTTCATCATGTTTCTTTTCAGCGAGACCAAAAGTCACCAACTCATGCCGCCATGATGTCAACAAACGTATTCCATGGCTACGCCGCACTAAAGTGGGTTACACAAAAATTAGTGATTGGTGACTTTGCAATAAATTTTGTTCCCCATTTTATTAATATAATAATTTTGTTCCACGAAATGTACAATGAAGTTGCAGCATTCTTCTTCTTCACTCGCACGTGTTTTCAAAGAAGCAAAGATCTTTAGGAGATGAACGAGCGATTTTTGCTGTAGCATTGCCAGATATCAGAAAGTTAACGAAATATCGCATTTTACCTATCTCAAGCGTACACGGGACTCTGGCGGTAATTGCGGCTACTAATCATTCTTGCACGAAGCAGCCCGAAGGTAAAGCGTTAGCAGAGGCATTAATAGCCTCAGCTACCGGTAGGGTTAGGCGTAGCCTGGGAAGAGATGTTATGCGATATTTTTAATCTCCGGTGTATTGCCATTGACCGCGGTATCAACGTGCTTTGGTTAGGCAACTGTTATTCGTGTTCCATGCATACGATTGCTTTTTCTCATTATTGCCGGCAGATGTCTCACGCAGCAACGACCTTGTAACGACGGTGGTGCGTTTCGCAGCTGTTGCTTTGTTCAACAATAAAAACGTGTAGCCAGTTTCCTTATTTAACGCTTTAACACCGACAATCAAATTGTTTTTTACGATTGTTATTAAAGTTCATGCTGTTTAGGGCCTTAGGGCTTCGGGCAGATGACCAGGAGTGGTTAACGCTCGTTAAACCCTTTGCTTTTTATCGAATAGTACCGACCTTGTAAGGGACCGGTCATTATTTATACCCGAAAGGGGGGGAGGGGAACTGGAGGAAATGAAAATGTGACCACAAAAGGTTCGATGACCCCACCCCTTTCAAAACCCTGAAAAAAACTCAAAGTCCACAAATAATGTGACCCCCCACCCCTAGAAAAAATGCGCTTTTCGTATACCTACTGAGACTGTCTGCAGATGATTCCTATAGCCAATATTAGTGCTGTAGCCAAATTAAGTAAGTAGCTCTCCACAACGACAGTTACCATTAGTTGTAAGGAAACGTGTCTCGTCTTTAACGAAAAGACATGCTGGGTTAAAAATGTTCCTTACACCCATCTCTTTTCGAGATTCATACAGTAAGTATGGTCAAGAATTCTTCTTGGTATGATCAAAAGAAAATCAAGGACACAAATCAGGATGTTGTTGTCTGGTTTTATATACTTTTGGTATGATGAACACACTGCTTGCTTGTACGCCCATAATCGGTAACGTAGTCAGCACCTTAAAGACGGAAGAATCTCCAAGAAACCAGGTGCCAATGCTTTACTACAAAGTTCTTTGTAAAAACTATACTTGCAGTAATGGTACTAATAGTTTGATAACTTTATTACAAATAAAAACGTCTAGTGTGCCGTAAAAAAAGGGGTTATATGATTGAAGTTTCATTTTACTTGTTAAAATGTACACGGATAAAAATTGGTGATTTTTAATTGAAATAATCAAATGTACAATTCAGAAATTGGATATGTTTAAGTGCTGTTGTGCTTTACGTAACGTATATGATTGGTAAAGCACAACAGCACTTAAACGGATGCAATTTTCTGAATTGTACATTTGATTATTTCAATTAACAATCACCAATTTTTATCCGTGTACATTTTCACAAGTAAAATGAAACTTCAATCATATAACCCCTTTTTTTTACGGCACGCTTAACGTTTTTGTTTGTAATCCGTATACCTTTTTTACGGCTATGGTGTCGCGCTATAGAAGTTTATGCATGCAGTCGATTGTTGCATGCACGAAGAATGGATCTGGAGTTTGCTGAGTGGAATTTACAATGGTTAAAACAATGTAAAACAATCAAAATGATCGTTTAGAGTCCCGTAACTCCGGAATGGATGGATCAATCGAAAAGTGGTCCCTGTAAGGTTGAAGCCCGAGGAAATTTCTGGCTCAGATCATGTTTCAGATTTTAGGTACCGGTAGGTGCAGTCGTTTTTTTCTGAAACCGTGTCAGCCAAGAAGAACAAGAACAAGAACCAGTACAACAACAAGAAGAAGTGAACAGAATTCAAATTTACGTGTGGCTTCCTACGTTTACTCTTGCACGGAATTGTATAAAAGTTGGTGTAAAGTTTGGAAAAGTTCCTATCTACTTATCGCATCTTGCGGTGGAAACGTTACAAATTGAACTCTTTTGCCTGAGAGCTCGGAATTCGCTTCAATCCCGGTGATGCTTGTTTGGTAAGTATCTGATACGATCTTCCTTGATTTTATTAAAGAGTCTGCTCATTGCAGTTGATTTATCTTGAGGCAGGTTATTGTGAGGCTGAACACTCGCATATTGTTTCGTGGTAATTTATTTTCACCTAAATATAATATTAAGCCATGTTTAATAATCTTGCGTTAGTTATTAATAGTCACGTGTTATGCTAATTCTCATTCCCCGTTAAATACCCGTGTTCCTTTTTCATTGGTGTGTTCCTGGTTCTGAGACGAGACAACGTCACTCTCGTCTGCTGCTCCTCGTCAGCCTGGTCTGACGCCACAATACACAATGGTTTGACTTCGTCACGTCGTGGGCTGCCGTATCTCTGTTTACAACTACAAGTATTCAGTTTATTATCCTTCAACTTCACTTCCATAGAAGATGGCCATGTTGTGCACGATGGAGCTTCTTTGTGGTTCACCACATGCAATAAGGTAACCGAACTTGCTATTCTTTAGCCTAATTCTCAACCGAGCTGGTGGATACTTCGTTTGTTGACGCCCTAGGCAATTGAAATGACTTAACCACGTTGTAACGAGTTTTAGCCTTTATTGCGTTACTTAACCCTGATGCTCTATTGCGAGCTAGGAAATGACGTTATACTATCTGAAGACCCGTTGTATATCTAGGTTGGTTAAAACATAACATCAGTGATAATTACTTGGCTAACTCTCGTCCATTTCTTATTTTGTGCTCATAGCGTCCACGACACTTCGTTGTAGAGAGGATATAGCCGTGTGTCTCACTCTAGCTTATAGAAATGGTTAAACCCATGTTTGAATACGTCAGCATTTTCTACGAGATGTCGGGCTATTGCGCCTAAGTACGGTCTACTCTCAAGCGGGTGTTTCAACTTGGTAGCTGGCCCATGTTTTGAGACTTCGCTGTGAGTTGGCTTTGCTGCACCAATCTCCGTATTTCTACGCTACTCTTATTACAGCCTCAGTCTGACGACGGAACGCCAACCTGTTCAGTGTTCAATATTATCTCCTTATTTATTTCCAATTATAGTTTTCTCATGTCGTTAAATTGCTATGGCTATCACCATTGTAAATCTATAGAGCAAGCCAGCTTATCACCCTAAATAAATGTCACCCAATACTTTTGCAAACTGAAGCATGCCTTGGTGTAATTTTGACCATCCATAGTTCTTAAGTGCTTTGTTTATCATTATCATTCAAACTAATACGCTCCCTCTCCAAAGGATTCGTAGCGTTGGGCCTGGGACCTCTGCGCTTGAAGAAAAACTAAACTCACCCCCCCCCCCCCCCTTTTTTCTCCCACAGTTGGTCAGTGTGCTTTTGACCTCCTCCCTTGATGGGACGTGAAATGTTATGCCCCCTTCCCCCCTCGAGAGGGTCCAAAAACTTCATGACCCCTACCTCTCACCAGTTTCCTCCGAACCCTCCTCCCTGGCGATAAACAATTACCGGTCCCATATAAGACCTTAAAGAAAAGCGGGTTGCCACCAAATGAAAGTCAGCAGCACTAACCACCACCAAGCGCCACCTAGCGCTATCAAGTGTTGTAAACGAATACACAAAGAAATTTCTTGCAATGACATAAACAAGCCACGAACCTTTCTATTACTGAGTGAAAATTTGGTACATCCTCGTGCACTTGGCTGTAATCTGCAACAGTTAATGAGATCACTAGACAACCACGGTAGAATATAAAGAATTTTTTATTTATTTTCACGTTTTCATGGTTACTTTCAAGATGGCCCCCAAGGTGGCCGCAACAAGTGGATTTCTTTTGTTTTTCATCAATATCATCAAACAATGTTTCTATTATTGGTTTTCAGCGTCAAGAAACATTATTTTGAATTCAAAATGCTTGTATTTAAACGCCGGCCGTGTATATTAGAGTTCGTTTGCGCACGAGAATTTCAGAAAATTGGACAGGCGGCGGCGGCTGCGGCGGGGGCCCCGAATGCAATGCTGCAACATGTAACAATGTTCAACAATAGGCAAGGTGCACAAGATCGGATTGTAGCTTACTCGAACAAGATGCAACGATGCTCGGGCACGGGGAAAGTAACATTGTCGTACTTCGGGCTGCGGCTCCGTTAAATATATTCAATCGTTGTCGAGAACCAAAATGAAATGGTCTTGGTTTTCGCTTTAATCTTTCAGTTTTAAACTGCATGATGCAAAGTCTATAATTTTGTGGCCTTCTCAAAATTGGAAGGATGACATGACTGAATGATTTATTTACTTCTTCGACGCAGACTTCCGGAAGCTAGTTGAATTGTTTCCGCGATTGTTTACCATAATACTGCATCTACTTGCAACAATGCAGAATCAACTACCCATCAGCTGACCCTTGCTAACTCTAGACATACGCTAGTGTGTTGCCATCAAAAAACAAACGTGGGGTAAAGCTTGGGCAGTACCTGAACAGAAATACGCATTTCTAATGTGTGGAGTCGTCACTTGTGTGCTCCACAATGGCAGCCATCAATTTCATGTCTATATGTCAACCCTACCAAGATAACCCTTTAACCACTAAATAGGCTGTTCCATAATTGTATATATTCTTAAGTGCATCACATGACTTCCCTGTATTTAAAGAGCAGTAAACA
>JAHWFP010156149.1:0-11088 GCA_023313725.1 Lithobius niger
GGGGGTGATTGCAGAAGTGTGACGAAATTATTAGGGGGGTATTTTAAATTTTGTGACATTTGTGTTTCGAAACAGGGGGTGTTTCAAAACATGCCCAAAATCGTGACGTAATATATGGACGGCTCCTTATGTACGCATATGAGACTGATAAAATGAACACAACTTTTTACTGTTTCAAACGCAAGGTATTGTTTTTAACTTATCGAATGTAACTATTTATAAAAAATACGTCAACATTGATTTTAAGAATGTGATTTTTAAATTAGGAAAAAAATTAAAAGACAATTTTTTTAAACAATTAAAAGCGTGTGAAGTTGAAGCTGGCTGGTAGTGTAATTTTTATGTTTAATTTTTATGTTTAATTTTTATTTTTATGTTTGGCCTGTCGTAATACTTTAGATAAATACGGATGCAAACCTACTTACGTTGCCTTTTGGACTTAAATGTCAGGCTGACTGAGCGGGGAATAGAACCCACGACCAAAGGCGTAAGACCTACCGTGGTTTTGGTTTCAAAAGTCGAGGGTTCAATTTTTCGCTCAGGCAGTCTGACATTTAAGTCCAAAAGGCAACGTAAGTAGGTTTGCATCCGTATTTATTTAACCCTTCTTAGCGCATTTGGCTTTCCATCGCGTTTAATCGTAAATGCTTTAACATTTATGTTCTGTTTTTGGAAATTGCTTAATATTTGTGATATTACCTTTACTACATTCTCTTTGCTTGTAGGGCTTATGGTTTTTGTTCAGTTTTAGAAACGATTTTTAATTGTTTTCTATTGACTTTATGCGTACACTAACTGCAATTAATAGCAGTATTCGTTTTTTTTTTTTGCGAGGGTGAAAATCAGCGTTTATATATAGCTTTAAATAACCGAATAGCGTGTCAGATTAACGTATACAGGGTGTTTCATAAAGTACTGAAAAAGAGGCCTAAGGTTCTACAAATGCAGGCTGATAAAATGTAGGCCTAAGCAATTTAGGGCCATAAAACACCTAACAAAATGATGATGCAATTCTAAGGATGGACACTAATAAGCTTGTGTTAGGTTAAAGTGTTTCTTTCATGTGCTAATAAACCAATAGGTCTATACGTTTTGTAGGCCTATTTTTCAGTACCGTACTTTATGAATCACCCTGTAGGCTCTACGTGGCTTGCGTTGCTAAATACGAGCAGTAAGAGTCAACGAACAACTAACTTCTGTATTTTTTAATCGTTTTGTTTTGGCGTGTGGCACATTCTGACTGTTAGCATACGAATGCCAATATGCGAGGTGAATTTGGGCCCTCATTTCGCCGCAAGCGACTGTCGGACTAACACAAAGTCTAAGCCTTCAACATTTAACAACTAGAGTCTCCTAGTTCCGCCGCCACCAAACACTCTCCTGTACAAGTATACGAAACCCGTTGATGTACGAAAACCTTTTTTTATGGTGAATCCACGGAATTGCAACACAGGACAAAAAAATACACGTTTACGATCTTCAAGTGCGAGTAATAAATCGTCTAATCAATAAGATTGATCAACAATTAGTTCAGTCACCAGTAGCCTATGCCTGTACAATGCTACGAATTAACTATTAACTGCAACTTATCTGAAATACTGCTGTTAAGTTATCGCGACTACCTAGGCACTTCGGCTTACAATCGCATATTGAAGGTAGATTCGACCTCCCCAACGTCATTTTTCACGATCTTTGTCTTATAACAAGGGCCCCCACAACGGGAGGGGGGAGAGTCAGGTGGACCCACTGTACCCAAGCCCGGTCACTCAAGGGGCCCGCACGGCCTAAAATGTTTTTTTTTTTCCGCAATTGTTAGTTTGATAACTATGGGTAATGTACAGTACTCGATTTGTGTGTATTGTGAATTTTTTTCATACTCCCAACAAACAACAACTGCAACGAGCACGGAGCAGGAGCACTGTAGCGCAAACCTGTCAGCTTGTTACGCAGGGAAGTCTTGAAACGTAAGCAGCCCGGATTAATGAATGAACCAACCCGTTAAGCATAATTTTGGCCAACTAGTATTATAACATAGTGTAACCTTTTTACAATTTCAGTCTGGGGAGGGGGAGGGGGGCCCGCTATTGTAGTTAATCCCAGGCCCCTTACATTGATGCGGGGGCCCTGCCTATAACAGCCACGCGCAGTTCTCCATCGAGGAACGCAGCTATCTCTATGGCCTTGAGACAGATGAAACGGCATCAACGCAATAATTGTGTCGTCACTAACCGCAAAGATTTTCGTATTTTAACATCACACTTTACAATTTTTTGGGCTAGTATCTTACAATTTTTCTTCGGCGATCTATTGGCATAAAAATTTTAATTTTTACCACATTAGTCTTTTAGATTTTTTATCTCACGGGTAATTATTAGCAAACAATTAAAAATTAATTCACGCACACACAGATGAAACGCCATGGTTATTGCAAGTGCGCAAAGGATCATTTTCTTACAGTATGCGATTAAATAAGTTCCCATTATTCAACAGAAAGTCTCGCACACGCCACATTTTAAAACGAATTTTTAGCAATGGATTGACTCAGAGGTAAATAGATCTTTGGGAGTCAGATTTGATGTGGAGGATCGAGAAAAATGGCGTTGGGAGGAATTCACCTTTAAATGAAACCATACGCTCTGGTACCCACTACGCAGGATGAGGAATTGTAGTGCCTAAATTCGTTGCAACGGATTCCCAGGCAAACGTCCAGTTGATCAAAAGTAAACAACTGAGTTTACAACCGTTATCGACGCAAACAAATCAGAGCAAACGTGAACAACTATCACCTGGTTCATACAATGGAAACGCCTCGAGTAGACCGTTGTGGGCCTTAGGGCTTCGTCGGGCAGATGACCGGGTGCGGTTAACGCTCGCTAAAACCCTTTGAACCCCTTTTTTGGAGTTCGTTCTACAGCGCAAGTAAATGAAGGGATGGAGAATCAAACGGTTGTGGCTTGACAAAAATAGATTAAAGGTGCATGCCTCTCGGTTGGCTTTCTTGTATGGCTCAGTTTTTCAACATTACTTCGGAGTTTTGCAACATTACTTCAAACGCGTGTAAACGTTGCAAAGGCATTCATTTTCCAATTTTCCCCTCGGTGAGAAACGGTTTTGGTACATTCGCTGTAACCGGTGTTTATCTCGCAGAAGCTATTTCGCGCAGGATGCCCGAATATATTGAGAAGGTATGTCCTTTTAAAGCTGAAGTATCAATAATATGCAAAGTTAAGGTTGTGTGTGTAGGTCATTGAATATTACAGCCAAGAAGGTATCTCCTCGAGTGAAGCGAGACGACGCTAAATTCTTATTAAAAGAGTTAGAATTTTCCGTTCCTTGTTCTTCTTGTACTCCTGGCAACCTACCTTAATTTAGCGAAAACGGAAGACAACGAAGATATTTCTTATAAACTAACAGACACCGTCATCGTATGCAGGCTAAATTTGTAAGGCAGTTAAAGTGGCACTATCATCGATTGACAATCGTACGAAATACCGTGGCGCCATCTACGGTACTGATATTGTTAACCTTTACAGCTTGCTCCCAGGTGCACGAGGACGTACCAATTTTCACTCAATAATTAAGGAAGCTCGTGGCTTGTTGTTTAGTTAAAAGAAATGGCGTTGTGCATTCCTTCGCTTGATGCACCAAGTGCTAGATAGCGCTAGATGTTGCCAGATTCTGCAGGCCCGTATTCTTCACGCAGACTTAGTACTTGACTTGAACTCGAGAACGTTGTTTAGTACGCGATTGTATTCTGTAACCTTGCTTAACTCGAGCACTGACTCCAATCCTGAGTAACTTAAACCCGTACTTGAGAATGGTATTCTGAACGAAAACTCGGACTTCAACCGGTGCTCAAATTCAAGCACGGAATCTCGAGAAAGGTACGAGGTATGCTCAAGTCTCCCCTTAAGCAAAAAGCGGCTTCGCTGCTAAACCGCTGTGCATTTTGGCAGCCCTACGCATGGCGGGGAAATTGCGGTGACGATTTTCTGTATGGTGGGCACTTCGTCACGTGGTAGAGAACGACAACTACATCCTCTTTTAGTTGGAGTGCAGAGACCAAAGTAGTATGCAAATGTATGCGTTAAGGTATATACTGTTAGCAAACTCGTAGTGAATAAATTCGTAATTTGCCATGTTTTACAGCTAATTCTGCTCTTTTTTTTTCCGTAGTAAACAATAGTGTACATAAACACTGTGAAGCCCTAGCTTCTACAAAATCAGTCTTAGCAATATAAGCAGATGGCAATACACGCATAAAAAGGAAATCTGTGTTAACATAACAGCTCAAGAATTAAAACATAAATACAAAATATTATATAAATGATAGACCAAAGATGAATCGACTACCAATTATCGTTCTTCTTTGTGATAGACAGCTTTTTAAGTTGTCATCACCCAACACTTAACTTTCGTGTTTCCGTAAGTATTTTTCAGTGGTCCACATTTCTTTAGTTAGATTTTAAAGACTTGTAATAAATAGGTTAATATTTTAACGTTTGCACCGATAATATTGTTATTTACCAGTATTGGCTTAATGTAAGCTGTATTTGGGTTATATTGCTTGCTGCTAATTCTTTTTCTTGTTTCTTTTTAATACATAAAGGACAAAAGCTTTCGCTATATTCGTTCATCCCACGCAATTGCTTTCGCAAAATTTTCGTAGGTTTCAGCGACTGTGCCAAACCGCTACGACGGGGAAAAAAAATGAGTCTGCAATATTTTCATACGTTTTAAATGTTGCAGAACTGGGTCATGTAGGAAAGCTAACATGGAGCCAGGCACCAATCACACAATTTCGTAATTGTTAAATTCTTAAGTTTTTTTTATTTTATTCATCTTTTTACATACAAATAACGAACTTATTTTAGTTAAAAGGAAGATCTGTAAGTGTGTTTAATACCGGTACATTTATCGTAGAGGTTTGCACAAAGGTTTTGTAAGGAAACAGGTAAAGTTTTGAATAAAGACACTTTAGATAAAATCCACGGGCCTCAAATTATTATTTTTTAGCCTAAGACGTAATATTTCAACTTCCAGTACAGTGTAAAGGCATTTATATTTAATTACAAGAATTATATAAGGATGTCAGGGGCGTAGCAAGGTGCTTGGGCCCCCCCCCCCCCTGCAAGATGTTGGATGCCCTCCCCCATGTCTTAAAATAGTTAGGCCTACATTTTTGGGTTATCAATACATCCCAAAAAAAGAACTTTTTTCGTGATTGTAATTCCACCACACAGGAACAAAATTACATCATCAATCACAAAAATAAAACAGTTTACTCTTACGCCTAATCTTTACCTTATGAGAACTCTTTCCTTCGTACTTTTAATTGAGAGAAGTCGTCTAGTACTTTGTTCAAGTTTATTGTTTTGGCCATTTCGTACTCAATGCTCAGCAAATTCAACCCTCTTAGCCTGCTCTGGCTCGTCACAGATCGAAGGTAAGATTTTGATAATGCACAGTTTAGAGAATGTTCTTTCCGCTGATGCTAGAGTAACACGGAGCGTTATAAAGAGGAATAGAGCTGCGTCAAGTGACGTCATTTTGGCCACGAGACACCATTTGGAGGTAATAGCTACAAGGTGCACTAGATTAAAATGTAAGGGGAAAACAGCAATTCTAGTCAACACAGTGCTTTAAGAGTGGATTTCTTAGGCTTAAAAAAACGTTGCTTTTTCTCCAACAACAAAAATCGCGCGTTATAGGCTTAAGAAATCCAGTCTGATAGCATTGGCTTTAGTAAGACGACCTTCTTTTCCCCCACCAGTACACCTTGCAGCTAACGCAGTTACTGGCTCCACCATAGAGTTATGTACAATAATACTACGTCGTGTCACTGCTCTATTCAGCCGTATCGACATTTCGGTAGTTTGATGCGGATGTGTAAATTGCACAATTAATAACTGTGCCAAATCTTTAACAGTTTTGCATGTGCTTATTTCATTACGAAGAGAAGACGTAAAACAGATGAGCTCCATGACAGTTTACTTTCTAGATCTTTAGAGTATCGGTCCGTCAATTTTTTTTCCTACCATTTTATGTCATTATCTGAAAACTATAGGCCATGTTACTACATGTTAGTTTTAGGGTCCCCTGTCCTCATTGTGGGCCCAGCACCGCAGGGCCTGCAGGGCCTATTTCTACGCCACTGAAGGATGTTTACGTTAAAGTAAGCACGCGTAGCATGCGGATTTTGGTGTTTGCATAGTGTCATATTTCGTCAGCAGAGGGCGGTAACACTTTCACTTTCGGTATCGCCGTTCCATCCTTGCTCTTTCGGTTATTATTTTCATAAAACGAATAGCGTTAACACTAATGCCTCCACAATGGTTTACTGTACTTGATTCTCAACTTGTGTGCGTGTTTACATGGAGTTAGCACCGTATTATGTCGAGAACGTGCATGTTATACGTTTTCCTACGGAAGCTCATAGGACTTTTCTGAGAAACTTAGGAATGGTATTCTATAACTTTTACTCGACTGAGCATGACTTGAGAAATCTTTCTCTAGTCAAGTACGAGTCGTCGTTGGGATTATAATATCCATGCTTGACTTCAATCCGTGCTCATTGGAGTCGTACTTTGGGGCCAAGAAAGGAAAAAGTAAATAAAATTAAAACTTTCTTAGAGAACAACCATTTTTATTTTCCTATTACCGCTTTGTTTTCTGTCAGGCTAGATGTATGGCAGTTCCAGGAAAGTTCAGGCTAGGAACTACGCAGCCCTTCGAAACCCCTATTTTTCAAGGAACTAGTCTAGTAATTCATTTCTCAGATCGCTAAGCACAAAATGTTCTGAACAAATCCATACATTATTAAGATACACACGGTCGCCACGTCTGCATTTAACTAGCCATGCTTCCTTTGAATTAGTTATCTTTCGGGAATTTGTGAATAATCAATTATCTATGTGGATCCCTTTTCAATTCGTGGATAGTAGGTAGTTTTTCACGTTGCCACTGCACACTTCATTTCTAAAACAAATTTGAAACGGCTTCCCCGTCCACATACAACTCGGCCCGTGTCAACACACGCCATTGCAGAAGGCGAGCTGCCACTATTATTTCTGTGACGTCACGGCCCAAAGATTCACGGCGGAGGCGGAAACTCCCGAAGCTCGGGTGCCCCCCCCCCCCCCCGGGCCGTGTTACATAAATAAAGTCACAAACATTTTGCCCTTCCCTCCCCTTTCACACTGAGGGACACAACCTTTTCAACTCCCAAAACAACAGAAATAATTGATGTCAGAACCGTCGATTTTCCCTTCCCCCTTTCTTCGTTAACGATGAAGGGGAAAATAATGAGAAGATTTTTATACAAATTTTTTTTGCATAGTAAATAAAGTCATAAAAATTTTCCCAATAAAAAGGTAAACAAAAAATAAAGAGACGTCGCAAATTCTGTGACTTCACCCCCGTTGTCCAAAATTATCTCACCGCGGGTATCTCCCCCTCCACTCCTCTTGAGTGCGGTGCGTGAACTCCGTTTTAAGAGAAGCGTTAGGCTACAATGAAGTTTAAATGCCCTAAACTACGCGACCACAATTGATTTTTAGTAAATACACTTTGTTAAAGGACATGATTTTTGAACAACTTGAAGTATTAAAAGGTTAACAATTTATTATAACTAAATAATATGGTACAAAAATATATACATTGATAAATTATTATACACAACATTATCTTAAAACATTCTGAACTAATTATTATCCTCCATTTCTTGAAATTCGTTTTGGCACACAAAGTTGAATATCTCACTGATTCACCAGCGAACCGCAATTAACACTTGCACACAAAATAAGAATAACGAGACGTCACGTTACGGAATATCTTGACCGAATATCTTGACCCTTTTTCTGGATAGGCCGTTTGCTCATGGAGTTGCTGCTCAATTGTAGAACACAAACGAGGCTTTCCGGCAATGCTCCCACTTAGCAACAGGAAAATCCACTATGAAAAACGCAACTCAAGAAACGTACCATTAATATGCAACTCCGGTGATTACCCAAACATTAGTATAATCCAAGCCATCTATTAAATGAACTGACATTACGCACCTTTAACCAGATTTCCAACGAAAATCACAATGGTGGTATTTACGGACTGAACACGCCAAATTACGCATGCAAATTGCCTTATCAAACCTCAGACGGACAAGTTCATTATTCTCAGGTAACCGGCGTACGGGTTTAAAACTACGCAGACGTCAAACATTCAAACGGTAACTGAAGGAAACAAAGTTCAGACATTATTAAAAAAAAGGTTAAAATTTGAAAGTACAACCTGAGTGTTGACACTTTTTCCCATTAGACGAACAAGGCTTCGTTGATACGCAGGCGGCTAGCACACCGGCAACACAAACGAAGAAAATAACATCACCAAAGCTCAGGAATACAGCCAGCAAGTAGGACGGAGCAGTCCACTCCCACATAGACTTCACATGGCATTGCTCAAGATCACGTGTTACTTTCACTTTTAAAGAAGACACATAGCCTCGTTTTGGAATTAAAATTTACATGCTTGACTTAAAAACAAATAACAAATACAATTTTTTAAAATTACTACACTTAAATCTTAGAAACGATGTTCACTACAAAATTATCGTTTCACATAAATAAACCTGATAATTCAAACTTAAATTATAAAATATATAACAAAATTGCGAAAATAGCAGGTAAGAGGCGCCCTCCCGGTGCACCAGTTCCAGGTGGGAAGCGCTCAACCCATACCTAGGGTCCACCGAGATATCGCCCCGCACACATGAGTAACGTCATTTATGTACTCCCTCCCCCACTCCCCCCCCTCCTCCACCCCGTATCGAGAGTTGTTTGACTGACTGTAATTTTATTTTCTTAATCATGTGTTGTATTTCAAATTCTGCAAAGACACAAAAGTGAGAAGAACAAAATAGCATTTCTGTTGGAAATAGACCGATGACTCAGCAAAAATTACCATACTGCTAAATTCTACCTCTAAGGGCGGCGTGCACCATGCGAGAGCAATCTACATCCAAAGTAGCACCTACTCCTGAAGTAACTACTCTTAACATAGTTCAGAAGTAAAAGTGGAGAGATTATTGCAAATGTACTAAAGAAGTAGCTACTTTACTCCTGAAGTAAATCTGTTTGTAAAGAAAATTGGAACGAACAGTTAATCCTAAGCGTTAACATTGACTTGTGTTGCATCATCGCCAAAAAGTCAACACAGAGAAAACGTGGCAAGAATGTGGCCGAAAAACATAGATGTGTGTTGATAGAAATAATGAAAAATCATTCTCTCAATCTAGACACACGCTAGAGTCGAGCCAAGTTAGGCAACAAACATCACATTAATTAAATTGTCGAGGAAGCAAACCATTGTAGCGTGGCCATAACATAAGTGTCTTATATCTTGAAGCATAGTTGGGCACATTTCAGGTACTTGGGGGAAAATAATAATGCACAAAAAGCTTAAATTGTGGTAAAATAGAAAGCAATGACCCACCTTACAAAAATTAACTTGTATAGGAATGTCAGCTAAGTGGCTTTCGATGCCAAATTTAACCCTCAATAACGTTGTAAATGTGTTTCTAGTTACCGTTTCTACTTCTAGTCCGCTCATACTAATGTTAAATCCCATAGGGTGATTATTCACCAATACCGAGATAACGGGAAGGGTTCCAGCTATGAAATTGAACGAATGACTGCAGTATGATACGAACTGCATACCTTTTCTGGTTTACAGCCTAGGGGTGTAACGGGAATGGCGTGGGAGGGCGCGTAAGTGCGAAAGTATCATCGTTATAACCATTGTTAGTATTGTCGGCATCGTCTCTAATTGGACGGCCAAGGTTAGTGTGTCGTCACAAATCTAAGCAACGTTGCCAAAGAATTTGTGTCTAAGTCCAATTCGCGAAAACAAACAAAATGCCAAAATAAAGCCAAACACTAGTAACGAGGTCACCAAGTTGAGAATGGCTCGGCCTCATAAAGGAGTGATATAAACTAAATGAAAAAATAAATAAAAACAAATAAAAACCAAAAACTGATAAAGAGGCGACTTAGTTGAGAATGGTATGGCCTCTCAAAGGAGTGATATGAAATTAAAATATTAGAAAAATTACCACTCAAGCTATTGTTGATGTGGAACATTATTACACATCTGCAAACTATAGTTGAGTCGAGTCTAATACAGAATTAAAAAAAAAAAGAACTGATATCATATATCAAAACCAAAACTGGTAAAAGTGACCACTAACTTCTGAATGGTTCGGCCCTTCAAAAGAGTGATATCAACACACAAAAATATTCTCCAAGTTAATCGCACCGACGGCAAATGAAAACTTAAACATTGCTACCGAAAGTAGCAATGTTCTAGTTTTCATTTAACCTTCGAACTATTTAGTCGGCGCGATTAACTTGACGAATGTTTTGGTGTGTTGATATTACTCCTTTGAAGGGCAGAACCATTCGGAACTTGGCGGTCACTTTTACGTGCACTGTATATGGGGTCGAAGGGTTTTAGCGAGCGTTAACCACACCCGGTCATCTGCCCGACGAAGCCCTAAGGCCCTATGTCTGCAACACCCGGAATGGATCCTCAGGAGGTCACCCACCCAAGTACCAATCGGGGCCAATGCTGCTTAACTTCGGTGATCTGACGAGAACCGGTGTTTCCAACACTACAAGGCCGCAGACGGTATATGTATATGTGTGCGATGGTTTAACAATACAGCATCAGCTTCGACAATATTGTCGATGTATTCAATGTCATCCTTGGTCGGCGAACAATTTGAACCTACTACATAGCAAGAGTGAATTTTAGGGATATCCGTCCATTATTTATACTTCTGGAGTAGGTGTAATACGTTTGTGGAAGTCATCACATTTACTATCGTGGTAGTTTACTCTTGAGTTGCAAACAAACTGAATAATTTGCTTCAAACCAATTTTACTCTCGTAATAAAGTCACCGACTTTTACTTCTAGGTCAATTTACTTCTGTAGTATTCCTTACTCTCCGATGGTGCACGCCAGCCTAAGAGTTAAATATTTATCCCAAGAACACAGCGTCATTTATTTCGATTTTCCAAATTATTTCTAACGTT
>JAHWFP010156150.1:0-10440 GCA_023313725.1 Lithobius niger
AACGAAATGAAAAAGAACTTGGTTTTAGAAACATGAGGTGTGAAGTAAAAGAAAGACGTTTCTCGTCGTGTGCTAGGGTCCGTTCGGATCCGGTGATGGGTTCGGATCGGGTACTGGTGGGGTACAGGTAGGGTACAGGTCGGGCCGGTTGGCTGATCATCAGTTGGGACGGTCCGTCAGGTCAGGTAAGATCAGGTGGGGTTGGTCAGTCTGTTGGTCGATGAATGTTGCATAAATCGCAACACTGATCACCAAGGCGAATATTTCGAATCTTTATGATTGAGGTTGTGCTGTTGTTGATTCTCTTTGGGCTGCAACAGAAAATGAATAACACAATAAAAGAAAAACTTTCTTTTATACTGTAGAACATAACGAAGATAAAGTCATTTCAGTTCTTTTACTCATGGTTTAATAATAATAATAATAATAATAAAGTTTGTTGCTGAAACAACTGGTCTGGCAAGGATCATGTGGTGTCACAGACAGCGGGCCAAAATAAAATTCACGGTTAAGGAAATTGTTTAAAGTCTTAAAAATGTGCATGGTTACCTAAAAAAAAAAAAAAAAAAAAAATTGGCCAGTAAACTATAACACTAATCCTACATAAAAAAGGTCTCTTTAAAAACTTGGTTAAATTAGCATTGTCCAAGAAGTTTTTCAAAGCATATGCTGACGACGTCAACACCACTCTCATCTGGTGAATTCCGAACATTGACCACTCGAACATCTAAGAAAGTTGTTCGGCATGCTAACTTAGTTTTGGGAACAGTAGTTTAAGGCTGTGGCCTTGAGTCCATATTCACGGCTAAGTTCGAAAAATGTCAAGTCTGTCTACAAGCAAATGGCCATGTAGAATCTTGTAGGTCATAATCAGGTCAGCCTTAAGGCACCGCATTGTGAGGCTGCTGTCTCATCCCAATAAGCGATTTAGTGAATTGCCGCTGGACCGACTCTATGTGGTCGAAGTCATACAGCAAATATGGGTACCAAACCGGAGCGTACTCTAACTACTGTATCACGCACACCTTATAAGCCCAAGTTCTTATCTTTGTACAGCCGGAAACGAAGACCCATTGTACCACACCCAAACGGCGATTTGCAGTAGCTATAATATGTCCACAATGAAGCGTCAGTTTGAGGTCTGACTCAAGCCAAACCCCAAGATCTTTAACCGAGGATGCACTGGGGAGTGGTGTTCCTTCAGAACTGTACTGGAATTTCACAATTTTTAATATCGATATGAAAGCTATTGTACTTAGTATGAGAAACAGACAATTGCCAGGTTTCGGGTCACTCTGAAACGTAGTTAATTTCTGCCTGGACTTCAAAGTTGTTTTGGTTGCAAATAATTGCAGAGTGGATTTTAAGGTCGTCTGCAAAGTTTGCTTGTTCAACTTGTTTAGGATCACATGATAAATCATTCAAATAAACTGCAAACAAGAGAGGCCCCAACACCGGTAGGGGGAGGGGGGGGGGATTGCGGATAAATGGCGTGTCTACAGCTAGGTCATTAGCCCCAACCTCAGTCACAGTGAAGTGGTCTGGATCGCAACTGCACCACATATTACACAAATATTAATCAAACTCCGAATCTAGATCTTATCATAGATCTTATGTACCTTCTGCAAAAATTGAAACACCCCGGACATAAGGTCAGACTTATCACCCAATGACACACAATGTCGTGCGGAAGATGGAAACGGCGACGAACCCCATCAAGACGGTAACAGTCAATAAGCAAGTGTCGGACCGCAAGTGGCCGTCTACACTAATGACATTCTGAGGAACAACCCCCCCCCCCTAAAAAGAAACAGTGTGTCGGGTAAAACCAAAGCGTAAACGGGCCAACACCACCTCTTCACTGCGACTGCGACGACAAGCCGAGTGCTATTCCTCGATAACGCCTTTAAGAGCCCACAATATATTGCTGTCTTGTCTGTCCCATAAGGCTTGCCAAAAAGCGTGCAACCTCAGACAGAGACTTGGAAAGGTGTCTGAGGGAACAAGACTGAGAACCATTTCGAGAGCACCAGAAAAGGCCCCCTTTCACTACAGAATCTGCGTGCTTATTCCCAGCTATCCCAACATGGCCCGGGATCCAGCAGAAAATCATGGTTTTTTGCTGGCCGGCAAGCAGGGAAAGCAGAGCTTGGACACGTTGCGTCAAGGGGTTCCGAGGGTTGTATTTCACCAAGGACTCCAGGGCACTCATGGAATCACTAAAGATGATGAAATGCGTGCCCTGAAGGTCAAGTATCCATTCCATCGCCAGATCAAGTACCAGGAGCTCTGCAGAAAACACAGAATAGCCTGATAGAAGACGATGGGAAACGGCCACTCCCTTATGCACACAAGCACACGTCACGCAAACTTCAGACTTCAACCCATAAGTGAATAGCCGCTGATATCCGTCGTATTGATACGACAGCTGCCGGAACTCCTGCAAGTACCTTGCTGGTAAGGTGCACCTTTCGGGAAGGACGCCAGTGAAAAAAATGAAAATGCCACTTGGGACAAGCCAAGGGGCCACTGGCATTTCCCCAAGCAGTTCCCTCTCCTTTTTTACACCTGCAGAATTAGTACCTTTTGTATTTTTTCTTTTGCAAGGAAACCATACAGTGTAAAATAATTACATCCACATGGTAGCGTGTCATAACCAACTTGATAAGAGTACATCACCCATCAGTAGACAAGAGGTAAACAATTATTACACGTTAATTTTTTTTCAGGTTATTATTAAAGTAAAATGGCTGCTTGCTAGTAGACTGTGTCTTTAGCTGTAAGCGCAGTTTGTCTGATTTCTACACGTTAAGGACAAATTATGATGCGGTAGAAATTGTTCGTACTGTTGGAATCATGAACCTAGGTAATAATAATAAAAAAATTCAAAATTAAGGTGTGAGGAAATGCTTTTTATGGTGAAAAGGAATTCTCAATATAACAGATTTGTTGTAAGCAGCAGGTTGAGTTAGTTAATATCACATAGCACTTATGCTAAATCTAACTGCTTATAAACACACCAGTATCGTTTGCTAGATAAGGTTTGGAAATCTAACAAATCTTAGAGCACAAGTAAGGTATTGTATGGGGATGTGCCCTTTGATAAAATGGGTATGAACCTAGAAGTAGAAACATCATTCTACCAATAAAGTCTGCCACCAATTTTCTCCTCCCAAATATGATCACTCAATTAAATAACATCCTGTGTCAGACGTTAGATCTGTATCAGTTTTGGACCAGAAAGTTAACAGCAGCTTTCTTTGGTTGACTGATATGACTGCAGTACTGTGAAAGGCGGACTTATTTGCAAACTTCACCATTATTTTTGAATTTAGGAGGATTCCTCTTCAAGCCAGGTCACAAAGCCCATTGCCAAATGTACATTAACTGGAGTGGTTATAGATCGAGTGAATTTCCTAATCTAGCACTACAATCGTGCTAATTAGTCCGGAAACCTCATTTCATGGACTACCCAATTATTAGGAGCTGTCATTCTCTCACCCTGACTCTCCCAACTTCGTTTGCCCTTGGCTACGTTTTTTAAAAAAAAATTTATTTCTTTGCGCCTTACGTTATTTGAAATTAACTAAGGCTCCTATGGGTGAACCAGCTCAATTTACATTTTTCTAGTTAGATGCGTTTGAATGAGATGGCCCAGAGAGTATCCAAAATTGGCTGGAACTTGATCCTGTAGCTGTGGAAGAAATAGTAACCTGCCATTAGACAATCAGGTGTGGTAGGAACTTTTCAAATGCCTCCTTTCCATTTACTAAGCAGGTCAGCATTTCCATACAGCTCAGCTACGAGAGATGCCACTACTACAATTGATGGCTTGCTGTGACCAACAACGTGCTTTTTTGTGTTTTGACTTGTGTTGTGTGTTAGTTTTCAACCAATGTAAATCATTCCGGTATTTAAAATTACCTTCACATTGACAGGTGCCTTCCACACATCGCTTCTCTCCTTTGCAGTCACATTCTTTTTCATGACCAATTCTGCAATCTGAATTAATAAAGGAAAAATCATTTAAATACATTATACGATTTTAAAACTTTAAAAATATTCTCACCACTGTAAAACCCAACGTAATTATGGTACTATATTCTTAAAGGTGCCTGATTCCATGTTGGCTTCTGTGTATAACTCAGTTTTGCAACATTGGTTCAAACCTGTATAAATGTAGCAAACGGTTTCGTTTTCCTATTTTTATGCCCACGTACGAAACGGTTCTGCTACGTTTACTCAAACGTGCATATATGTTGCAAAAGCTATATACGCGCAGGATGCACGAAAATATGGAACGGGTGTGCCTTTTCAAAGTGAGGCTGGATTTTCACTTTCCTCTCAGTCATGAGAATACGACGCACAAAATAAATAGACTACTAACACTGTGAGCACCAAAAAGTGCAAAATGTCACCGCTTAGCCAGAACACAATAACTTCAAATGCCTGCGCATACACATTAGTGAAGAGGGGATGAAGACAACCAAACAATGAAGTAAAGAGAAAACGACACATAACAATGACGATGCACAAAAATAAATGATGATGATGACCAACACCCGCCTATTTTCATTTTTTTTTAGCTGCTCTTGGCAACTTCTTCGTTAGCTCAGCACCCCAAAATTCATAGAGTCAGATAAAATGGATAGGGACAAAATAATTTTACTTTGTGCGGGCGCAAATTAACTTTGTTTCTCATTAGTGTTGGCTGTAAGAAAATAACTATTCTGCTATCCTTCCGTGTGGCCCATGCGGTAGGCATTCAATTACCTGTAATGTTTAGCAATGCTTGTTAATACTTGTGCGCACGCGCATATTGTACTATACACATTCCTTTTAATTTATTCGCTCCCTTTTTATTTGCATACAAATCTGCATTTTAATTTGCATAATAATTTGCATAATAATTATTCATTAATTAGGTTAAGAAATTTATACGGTGTTTGCGTTCGCTCGCGGAGCCTTGCAGGGCCCCACGAGCGAACGCAAACACCATATAAATGTACGGATCGCGGCGCTACAAATTGACTGTTTTAAGTCGTTTTAACACATTTCCGCGCTTCCTGGATTTAGGAAGGTGTTAGAGTCATTTGGAATCAATTTTAGATGGATATCGAGCATGTGCCTAAAGTAAACTTTAGCCAAACAGGGTAAGACTAGTACAAAGCGTGGTGAGCATTTAGTGTTAAGAGTTTTATATGGTCAAAACGTAAGCCTGACGAACTTTACACGAGACTGTATGACAATTAATGGTAAAATCTCGCAATAATGAAATCGTTGACGTATCTTGAAAAAAAGTGGATGAAAAGCAATCGACGTTTATTATAGATAAATGTGAAAGCATTCATAATTATTTTACCTTTGCAGGTACATATACCATATTGGCAGCTGCGAATTTTCCCAAACTGTGTGCAGTCGGATTGTTTGCAATTCACCCACGTTGAACACGCTTTTTTAGTGGGTATAACTATAAAAGGAGAAAAAACAAAATAAATAAACAACGGGGATCGAATTTTTTTTCAGCAAACTATTATTGCCATTACCTTAGTATTTTCAAGTGCAGTATTAAAAAAACTACCATGATCGGCGTGAATGTCAATTATTAATAACTTATAGAAACTATGAAATTACTGCTGCATTGTGCGACGCATTGTTTCTGCTTATAACGGAAACTAGTCTAGGTGATAAAAAACACAAGTCCGACACTTGGTCCTTGCACAGTGACTGGAAGTGGCTACCTCCACGTATCTCCAACCTCCCGTTTCTCCTCTTTTCTCTGTGGAAAATTGCATCATTTAACGACTCAAATTCAATCTCCTTGGCTGCTTAATGCTCCCCGTGAAGAGTGATGTATCGTTGCGAGCGTCAAAGAAGATCCATCTGTTGTTGTTCTGCCTACAGACAAAAGCAACTGCTCGTATTTGTAGAACGCCACTGAAATAAATGATAAAATCCGCGGAGAATTGTCACTCGCATCTAAGTTCAGATCCCTCCCTGAGTCCCCACATGATAAACTGGCTCATATGGTCTGAAAATTTCCCAACGATGTCAAAATTCTGGCGCCACTGACGCTAGTGCCTGGGCCCAGCTGCAGGTGGAAGTCAAGATCAACCCGCGTTAAAACACAAGTTAAAACACACAAACCGGGATTTCCTATTTAATAATTGTGGCCCAACATGCAGTCAGCACTGGGCTTGCCCAGTTCATTAAACTTATTCTGAAACCCAACATTAAACCCAATTTCAGTAACGATATACTGACATCAAATTTTTACTTGAAAACTTCGAGATTAGCCTACACTTTACGCTAGGGATCGAATCGTCGTGTGTGTTGTTAATAAACCTGTTCAACCGCAAGAACCGAGCTTTGGACTTGTGTTTTTTAAAATTACGTTTACATTACCTTACAAATTTTTAAGGAAAAAAGCAGTCAGTTGGGCTATATGTCGGAAGTGCATGATTACTAGTCATGACCGCTACCCATCCAAACTACGCAAATGAGCTGGGCATTCATTGAATTTTCACAAGCAAAAAAATGGTCACACATCTTTACATCTAATGATATCAGCACAGCTAACCACAGCGAAACTGATTAGAGTGGCATGTTGCCATTGCAGTTATCTCCAGTACTACTGCCAGTCACTCAGTGCAAAGTTTCAGTTTCATAGAGCTGTAATGCACGATGTAAGGTTAATATTAAAACATCACATTTTCAATTTTTTTCAATTTGATAGTATTGCTTAATGCACAGCCCTGACTAGAAATGTGGGGTGAGCCACTAGGAATAAATTATTAATTCATGGTAAAACACAGGAATCTAATACTCAAACTTGCAGAACACTGGTTTAATAAAACACTTCCACATTTTCCGTCATCGTGGGGATCATTTTCAATGGGCTACAAAAACAGACAAGCAATAAAATATAATATACAATAAACAGATAAAAACTAAAAAATGTACAAAGAAAAAATACCACTCAGCTAGCTACGTTGCAGTGTTTCTGATAAAATGCGCCGAGTTCATATTGTCAGAAGTGTGTCAGAACAATGAGCTAAATCTACTAAATCTTTCCAGAGCTGCGTGGGAATAAGTCCTAGGTCCCTTCCCCTTTTGCATACATGGGTACGATTAAGATAAGTTCGGAGCTCTGAACTTGTTGCATATAATCGTATAAGTTTCTATAGTTCTTCAGTGTACGCAAATACCTTCAACCTTCCTGGTAACTCAAACCCGCAGGTCTCGTACTTCGTTAACCGAAGGCAAGGTTACATTCTCCAAGTGAAAACGATGACATCGGTTATGTGTACTGACATGAAAAAATAAACGTTTATGAGTTGAGTGTGATAACTGCCAGGAATTTGACCAACTAACCACCTTTAGGATTTCAGCTTCTAAATCGGGTGGTTGAAATGGAGTTACATTTGCAGTCCCAATTTGTAGGTCATCTGCGAATTTGTATCCAAATGTGCTGGCATTTTTTAAAGTTAAAGCGTTTAAGTATATCACGAAGAGTAAGGGACCGAAGACCGAGCCCTGAGGGACACCACTAGGGACCGTCACCCGTGAAGAGAGAGAACCTCCAATAGATACCTGCTGTGTGTGTGTGTGCGGTTTTGTAGAAAGACAGAGAGCCAAAGTATTTCCGCCGATGCCACATGTTTGAATCTTAATTAGAAGTTCGCGATGGATAACAGACTCAAAAGCCTTTTTAAAATCGAAATAAATGGTGTCTGATGGGATACCAATATCAAGGGCACAGATCCACTGGTCAAGGATAAGGAGTAACTGATGACCTGCGGACTGTTTTGGGGTAAAGCTGAATTGGTCTTGGTAATAGTTGACTGCTTACCGAAGAACATTAAAATTTTATCCCTGATAATTGACTCCATAATTTTTCAAGCTACGCAAGTCAAGGCAATTGGTCTGTAATTCTACGGAACAGAAGGAGAACCCTTCTTGAAAATTGGGACGACTATGGCCGAGTTTCAAACCACAGGGAGACGACTCTGGGAGAAGGAGAGCTTAAACAACATGGATAAAGGATAGCTAATTTCGGAAGCAATTTGTTTAAAAAGAAAAGCAGAGAAGCCATCAGGTCCGCAAGAATCACTTGGCTTAAGTTTTTTTTAGAGTTGAAGTTATACTATCGCAAGAAACATCTACATGGGTATATGTTTCATTTGGATGTACAATAGGGCATACGGACGGAAGTTTAAGTCCAATAACATCATCGATTATGTTACTTGCAACAAAAATGGAACTTAGTGCCCCCGCCTTATCGTTATTATCCGTAATAAATGTATTTCCTATCTTGAAGGGTGGTAATGTTTGTGAAGAAGCCGTTTCATGTTTGTAAATTCTAAACAGTGCCGCCTGGTTACCCTCCCGAATTGCTACAGCCTCTCTAGCGTTGTGCCACGATTCGACCGAGTAAGAACAAAGCTTACGCTTATCAATTAAGCGTAGTAATGCAGTTACTGCATTACTTCTAGTGTATGATATTCTCAGCTGGTTTATTTTCAATTTACCTATACAGGATTTAGAGCGATTTGTATCTTATTTATCGAACAATTTACCTTACATTGTAAGTTGCGGTATAACTTCCTGGATTTTGCCAACATGGGCTTAATTAATGAAAAGGCAGGTTTGTTGACAAATAATTTCAAAAATAGTTTTAAAAATTAACTAAAATAATACATAGTACCATTCTTACCATTGCAAACACATTGACCTTTAGTACAAAGGGGGTATTTCTTCAAAGGATCGTTACAGGCTGGACAATCTGCATCACCATTACACTGCGGTTCTAGAAAAATAAACGCTAAGTATTAGTAGTTTTTTGTAACTTTTATCCAATGAATTATTACGGACAGAATATTCCATGATTTTTGGTTTGTTGTATGATGGCTGTTTATACAACCGACACGAGCCATTACCCCCTTTATGAGTTAAAGGAAACATTTCCCAAAGAATTAAATTGTTGAGTTATGTATGACGATTGACGATGTTGCAACAAGTCCATTCATAATTCCATTCAATGTTTGCTCGTCCTGGGCACTTTGTTTAAGATCAAATAAGAAAATTTCCGTTTGTATATTACTGCAATATACCTATTTAAATAGTTCTAAATACATAAGACAATTGAAAATTGAACGTACATCATTTTATACAATATTTATAAAGAGTTCTTTATTTTCTCTTTTTGGCACCATTTCATGCCACTATGCTACATGCCTTTGTCTAGCAACTTAGTGAACCTATAGAAGGGAGACATTGAACTGTTCAAATTTCTTAATGGCTACTCCAACATTTCATCAGACTATTCCTTGAAGTTGCGACAGAACCATCACATTTGTGGCCACTTGATTTAAACTTATCATACAGCACCGAAACCTGAAGACACTTCTTCAACCCGATTGTCCGTCCATTCATGGAATCATTTGTGTTATGCCGTCTTACTTTCACCTCCACCAACCAATTCAAAGTGTGCTATAGTGCCACACTTATTATTATTTAATTATTTTCCACTTTACCCCTTCTGGCAATTTTAGGCTTTGCTCTTGTCGTTATACTTGCATAATAAAAATAACTAGGCGTACAAATTAATTCTGCAAGTTATTACTCGGCTGAGTGAGTGCTGCATCACTTTCCAAACAGCTTTCCCTAGTGTTGTTGACACATGGAAAGCACACGGAATACATGTGCTTTCCGTTGTGTTGTTGACGTACCTGGGTGTTGAGGCATCGCAAGAGACGGGCTACCTCGTAGTTTTCGAAAGGCTACATAGCTGAATGCAAGCTATGCATGCAGATGCACACACGGGCCACCTAAACTTTTAGATCGGGTTCCCTTATTGCCACTCTCATACCCATGCTGCTGAAACTTACCGCCGTTGGTGAATATCAGGCTAAAATTCGAATATCTCTCAGAAAATTTTCTGGTAAGAATTTTCATTTTCGAAATGAAAGCTCCGTTGTCACAAAATGTCAACTAAATCGGAACAAAATGCCGAACTTTTTCATGTTTCAAACTGGCAAACAAAACCAAAGAAAAACAGAAATACAAAATCCAAGGAATAACACCATGTTCTGTGCGGAGCTAGCATTTAGAGCCAATGGTTCAGCTAGCTGCAAGGGGCACTGAATGTAAACGGAGGTAAAACCATTAGCATCGTTTGTCAAGCCAATTCTTTGTGGGTGGGTTTCTTAGGCATAAAAAACGTTGTTTTGTCCAATCCCTTATGCTGAGAAGCATGTATTAAGGTTATGAATAGGAAAAGAAAAGATTCCACTTGCTGAAGATTGCAGCAGCTGTTAACAAATACAAAAATAAGAAACCCGCTGTCACAGAAATGACTTAGCGCCATTGTTTTTTACTTTCATTTTTGCTTACTGCAGGCCAGGGTAGCGTGAGAGGCTGTCATGTTCCTTCAGCGGC
>JAHWFP010156151.1:965-12118 GCA_023313725.1 Lithobius niger
TGCATCCTGAACGATGGAGCCATGACACACTGTAACCTGGCCACGGGCAATTGGTCAGCGGTGGACTTAGCCTTTTGCTCCCTTGCCGTCCCAGTTCACTTCACTTGGGCTGTCACTGCCGATCTGCATGGAAGCGATCACCTCCCCGTTGTGTTGTCCATGACACAAGGGGGTTCTGTGGCTTCCAGGCCAGCCCGGTGGGCGCTTAGACGTGCTGAATGGTCAGCCTTTGCTGAGGCTGCTGTATTTCAGCGTGCGGTTGGGGACTTTTCTGATGTGGATGAACTTTCAACTCATTTCGCTGACGTGGTCCTTGCTGCTGCTCGTGCTACTATCCCGCGTTCGTCCACACAGCCGCGGCAAGTTCCTGTTCCGTGGTGGACGCCTGCTTGCGGGTATGCTATTCGGGCCCGCCGGCGAGCGTTGCGTGCATTTACGGTCATCCCAATTACTGACAACTTTGTAGCCTTTAAGCGCTGTCGTGCCCGTGCCAGGTATGTCATCCGTGAGGCTAGACGGGCTTCGTGGACAGCTTATGTTTCGTCGATCACGCGCTCCACGCCTTCTCAGCAGGTGTGGCGGAAGGTGCGCCAGATCTCGGGGAGGAACGTGTCTTCCCCGGTTTCACAGCTGAAGGTGGCGAATTCCGTGATCTCTTCTGTGCCGGATATCGCCGACTGTCTTGCGTCTGCGTTTGCGCGGGTCTCGAGTGATAACCATTATGATCCTGGTTTCCTCAGAATAAAGCGTAGAGAAGAGGCTCACTCTCTAGACTTTCGCTCCGACGGGCTAGAGGAGTACAATTTACCGTTCACCAGGCAAGAATTTGTTTCAGCTTTGTCCAAGTCGCATGACTCCGCCCCAGGGCCTGATGATGTTCACTATCAGCTGTTGAGACATCTGCCTCTTGCCTCCCAGCAGTTCTTGCTGGAGATGTTCAACCGTGTGTGGGCAGAAGGCTCTGTTCCGGCAGCGTGGAGGACAGCAGTGGTCATCCCGATTGTGAAACCGGGCAAAGACCCTACTGCTCCTTCCAGTTATCGCCCAATCGCTCTGACTAGCTGTGTCTGTAAACTTATGGAACGGATGGTCAGTGAGAGGTTGGTCTGGGTGCTGGAATCACGCGGATTCTTATCTGCGTCCCAGTGTGGCTTTCGACGTTTTCGGTCAACCATCGATCATCTGGTTGCCCTTGAATCGGATGTGAGGGAGGCTTTCCGCCTGCGGCAACATCTGGTTCAGGTTTTCTTTGACTTGGAGAAGGCTTATGATACGACCTGGCGTTATGGGATTCTCCGTAATCTCTATAACTATGGCTTGAGGGGACAGATGCCACTGTTGCTTTCCGCTTACCTCTCCGGCCGTTCTTTTCGTGTTCGTGTCGGGGCGACTCTTTCCCGCCCGTTTGTCTTGGAGAATGGTGTGCCTCAAGGGGGTGTTCTTAGTGTCATCTTGTTTGCTATTGGGATCAATCCCATTGCTCAGCAAGCTGCTGTTCCCCAGTCATTGTTTGTCGATGACTTTGGCCTGCGCTTTCGGGCAGCTCGCATGCAGACCTGCGAGCGGCAGCTACAGCTGGCGATTAAAGTCCAGTCCTGGGCGGTCAGTAATGGTTTCCGGTTTTCTCCGGACAAGACTGTGTGCATTCACTTTTGCCGCCAACAAACACTGCACCCAGATCCTTGCCTGTATTTAGGGCAGGCGCAGATTCCTGTTGTCCCACAGGCACGTTTCCTGGGTCTGGTGTTCGATTCCAGGTTATCTTGGCTTCCACACTTGCGCCAACTTAAAGACAAGTCTTTGCGGGCACTTAACATCTTGCGGGTTCTGTCGGGTACTTCATGGGGTGCCGATCGCACTGCCATGTTGCGCCTCTACAGAGCCCTTGTCCGCAGCAAACTTGATTATGCGTGCATGGTGTATGGTTCGGCTAGTGACTCGACTCTCCAGATGTTGGACACTGTGCATCACAGTGGCCTGCGTGTGGCGACTGGAGCATTTCGAACTTCTCCAGTGGTCAGCCTCTATGCTGAGGCCTCGGAGCCACCTTTGGCCATTCGTCGGCGGAAGCTGGCCATCAGTATGCTGTGCGTTTACGTGCTGTGGAATCCAGTCCTGCTTGGTCCATGGTTTTTGGGCCAGACTTGCGAGTCGGTAGACGCAGGGTGGGTAAGGGTGATTTCCGCGATAGCCTTTGATATGCCCGGCGTCTTGAGGCTGGGGGGGGATGCCAGTGGCCCCTTGGCTTGTCCCAAGTGGCATTTTCATTTTCGCTCTGGCGTCCCTCCCGAAGGGTTCCACTCTGCCAGCAAGGTACTTGCAGGAGTTCCGGCGGCTGTGTTCTCAGTACGCCGGTTATCAGCGGCTGTTTACTGATGGGTCGAAGTCAGACGCTGGCGTGGCTTGTGCTTGTGTTTGTAAGGGAGTGACGGTTGCCCACCGCCATCCATCAGGCTATTCTGTGTTTTCTGCAGAGCTTTTGGCTCTCGGTTTGGCGGTGGAATGGATCCTTGGCCTTCAGGGCACGCATTTCATTATCTTTAGCGATTCCATGAGTGCCCTGGAGTCCTTGGCGACTTACAATCCACGGAACCCCTTGACACAACGTGTCCAAGCTTTGCTTTCCCGCTTGCCTGGCCAGCGGAAAACCGTGCTTTTCTGCTGGATCCCGGGCCATGTTGGGATAGGTGGAAATGAGGAAGCGGATTCTGCAGCAAAAGGGGCCCTTTCTGGCCCTCTCGGTAGGGATCTCAGGCTTGTTCCCTCAGATGCTTTTCCAACTCTGCGTCTGAGGTTACATGCTTTTTGGCAAGCCTCGTGGGATGGACAGGACGGTAATAAGTTACGGGCCATTAAAGGCACTGTCGAGGAGTGGCACTCGGCGTGTCGCCGCAGTCGCCGTGAGGAGGTTGTGTTGGCCCGTTTGCGAATTGGTCACACCCGACTTACTCACTGTTTCCTTTAGCGGGGGGTTGACCCTCCTGAATGTTCTTGGTGTCGACGGCCACTTACGGTCCGGCACTTACTTCTTGATTGTCGCCATCTTGATGGTGTTCGTCGTCGGTTTCATCTTCCGCATGACATTGCGCGTCAGTTGGGCGATAAGTCTGTCCTCCTGTCCGGTGTTTTTCAATTTTTGCAGGAGGTACAAATGTATGACAAGATTTAGATTAGGGGTGTGGATAACATCTCTGTAATGTGTGGTGCAGTGGCAACCCGGACCACTGCACTGTGACTGAGGTTGGCGCTAATGACCAAGTTGTCAACGCGCCATTAAGCCTCAGTGGCCCGCCCCCCCCCCCCCGAAGCAACTGTCAATAAAAGTTGAGAACACGTGAAGGCGTTAAAGAAAATCAACCCGTTTACAAGCTCGACAATAATTGGACATTATTTCTCCGAGCTTGCCATTAAATATAATTGCGTGTGTGTTGCGTTTTTCCTACGGAAAAAGTGTCATACTGACCGACTCAAACGAATCGTATCGTAGCTCGACATCATCGAAAGAAAATCCACTTCCTGTGAGGAGCTGGAATCCAATCCCATGGGGTGCACATCAGCAAGGGTACACAGACTATTAAGAATTAGTACAGAAACGGAAATTCATAATTGCTATAAAAAAAAATATACTCAAAACCTTTTCCCATTATGCAATGGTTTATGATTTTAATAGTCTGTTGGTCATATTACAGTCTGGCTAGCGGAAGCCAGTGCTACACATGCCGTCAAAAGTTGTTATGGGTACTCAACACTTGGGAGTCCCCACTTTAACTAAAATTTTACTAAGAAGTGGCGTTCACATTCAATATGCCTTGGTCAATTGCTTAAAATATCAAGAGTAGATAATGCTTTGCAGGAACGTGGAGTAAAATACTTATTTAACATACTCGAGCATCTGATGGGTTACCTGATTAAATCGATCGTATTGAAATAAAAATTCGGCTAGTGCCAGCATCAGTCGCCTAATATCTCTACCCAACCGATTTGCCGATGCAACTATCTTGACATGAAAACCAAGTCTGTTCAAAATTCATTACAAGGTGGTTGCAATTTTTTGTAGTAAAACAGTTCGTAGTTTGGCTCACTGTTCCCATTATATGCTTTAGTGTGAAAGCCTCCCTTAGTGCTGTCCTTCACTCATGAAAAGAAAGAAAGAAATTTGCCAAGGGACTTAACTTTCAAAATTAGCATCCCACAATTTGTTAATTCTTTTTCAATGATCTTGCCTAATGATTGGATTTCTGTGCGGCAAGAAGATTCATTTACCTGATGAACAGTGGGAGACAACAGAAAATTTTCTTGACGCCAATTTACCAGTTAATAGCTTTAGAAGTAGCCTAGTGAGTGTTTTTACGTAGCAGATGATATTTCTGTTTAAGTTTTTCTACTCGCAACGGAGAAATCAAATCCAATTAAAACAGAATGTTAGGGAAAGTAAATGCCATCCTACAATATCTTCATACAGACAAGCTTTCTGATTTTGTAGCCTGATTATTCATAAAACCTAGAGTACGATAATCCAAGTTCATCTAATCAGCAATATTCAAAAACAGGTCAATGCAGACCATCATGCATTGACTACTTCTGAAGAGTACAGGTGTTTTTTTTTTTTTTTTTGCAAAATTAAATGCAGTCAAGAGGAGTGCTTTACGGCATTTGAGATTTGCAAACAAGTACGCCAAAGCAAAGTAGAGAACCTTGCCAACGCATTGTTTCTTACCACCTCCTGCAGAGTTAAAGGTGAGTTTGAAGCGAAATAACTGTTTCACCCACATTTAATCAACCGGCCGTTAGAAGGTAGTATACAAATGTGCTGAATTAATAAGTGGTTTGACATTATTCATAGTTTAAAACAAACATCGCAAGCTCTAAATAATGTGAGGCTATGGTTAACATCGATATCTTTAGCAATCCCATTTTCAAATGATTGTAACACAGATTATCTGATGCATTGCATGTGTTCTTGTTACAAAAACAGGGCTATGCTGTAGGGTACAAATACAATAATGATGTACGACACTGGAAAATAATTTTGAGCAGACATAGTCATTGACTTTTCAAAATTTATTTCAGTTACTCGTAGCATGCCTACTGACATTGGAACTTCGTTGCAAGATCCGATATGTGGGTATATAATGTATCGCCAAAATCAAATACCGCCATCAATGGGCAGTAAATCACCTTTTTGGAAAAAGTAACCCAAGAAGCAGGCAACAACTTGTATATGTCCTGTGTAAGACTTATCAACATGAACAAGATCAGATCTATGATGAATCTACTGACGTGGAAAGTTTAAAAAAATTTCACGGCAGCAATATATTTCGCAAGGTTTGGCGCATGTGACGGACAAAACTACAATTTATTTTGCTATGCATGTGTCAAAGTAGTTGCAGTTAGACAATGGAATATTTAGATGTACATAGGATGGAGTTTCACAAATTTGTGCTGAACAAAATAATCAATTATGAAGAGTTTAAAAATGGAATTGGGATAACGTTTCACTGAAGCTTCATTAATCATCCCAAACAAAAACGGATTTCCTGAAGAACTGTCCACAGGTATGGTGAAATTGTACACACAAGTTTCCATGAAGCAGTTAAGATACTTCATCGTTCAAAAGAAACCAAAAGTGAAACAAAGAAACAAATTCAAGCATTAAATTTTCGTGCCAGAATGTACTGAACTATGTAATACTCTGTTTGCAAGTTTAGCTATGGATCGGAGAGAATTGCCTCATTTGACCGATTTGTACAGCTTAGACGAACAAGACACTTCATGGAGCGAGTTATATGCTACAGTTCCCAATTCTTACTTGAGATCTTATGTCTGACTACGATGTAATAGGACCTTATTATTCATCTGAAGACCCTTCACCACACAAACTACAAGCGGATGTGAGATGTTGACTTTGACTACATTTAGGGATGTAGGATTTAAGGTATGTTTGCATTACTATTTATACCAGGGAGAAAATTTTACCGCAATGAAATTTGTTAAATTGCGCAACCCTGGGGTAATAAATAGCTTATAATGCTGCCATGTTTTTTTATTTTGCCACACCGAGTAGTAGCATAACTGTCTTAAAATAATAAAAAAAAAAGTAATGGTTGGAATTTAATTGTCATAAACTGGCCCTACTTGGTGCCGCTCCTTTCTTCTCTTTCCCCAACCTGAAAAATCTGGGAAGGTCAGGAAATTAGAAAATGGTTAGAAAAAGTAAGAGAAAACGTACCTTTTCTAGTACTAATTCTGGAAATGGTGTTTTTTCCCTTGTCTCTGAAATAATTTTTTTTTTAATTCCTATTTGATGTCAGTAAAAGTACCTGCGAGCCAAAACTAGGCAGTTTTTAGCAGCATGAGAAACATTTGTGAATTATGAATTTAAGAAAGGAAATGTTCAGCTTAGAAATTTCCTGTCTAAAAAAGTCAGAGCTAAGGAAAAGATGTCCTTGTTTTTACTGTCCCAGCTATCGAATTTGGTGTTTAAGGTAATTTACTACTTTATAGTTTGCTGTGGCCTTGATTCTCAGCTTTATTAATTTCAAGTGCCAGTAGCCTAATTTTTGTACCGTTAGGACTTAGTGGGTTAGGATTAGATTAACTTTTTTATTTTTTCGTGTTGGTACGAAAAATGTCGCAAATGTGCCTGTTTACGTTGGGTCTGCAATGAAATGTGCTGGTTGAATTTGTGTTGTGTAGTTACTTAGAACCAACTTGCACGTTTCACTGGCTGAAATTCGTTTATTCCATTACTGCTGCTTTTACTTGGAAACGTTTTTACCTTCAAACCTTTCTTTGTTAGAAGCTAAGAAATTCATATTTTCTTGCTAGGAGAAGGCCCAGCGAAAAATTGTGTTGGCTCATAGACGCCTATCTGTCACTGAAGCAACTAACAAGCTAAAAAGAGAAAATAGAAAATGCTACCCACCACCCAACGACAGAGTCCGCAGTTTTCCCGACTGGTAACGTATTTTGATTTTAAAATGTAGTTATAATCTACCCCTTGCCCACAAAACACACCCTTACATAAACTTGACCAGTTATCCCTAAGAGGAGTATCGCCAATTTTAAAGACCAACGCGAACTGTCCGTGGTGTCCCATGGACCCAAAACAGTGAGGAGCAGCAGCAGTGGTCAGCTCTCCCAATCATGAGGACACGGGTTCAAATCCAGCCTCCAACCAACACGGGACTTTGAAAAAAAAAATCCACTTGGCTGAGAATTATGTTTTTGCTAGGGTTATGCCGAAACGTCAACTAAATTTGTACACAACAAAACTTTTAAAAGCTTCCCGCAAAGTTTTCGTTATTTAAAATAGTGACAACCTTGCTCGATTCAGTTGGCGGTTTATTCGCTAATAGCTTTTTTCAGTTAATGCAAAGGAAGTAAGCGTCTGGTATTTCAATGTTTTTTTTTTTGTGGGGCTCCTTTGGCTTGCAGAAAAATGCTGTCCTGGGTACAGACTTAAATAATATTGGCAGACATAGTATAGTTTTGGTTTATGACACGAGTTGGTTTCTTGAAGCTTGCCCCCTTGCAGGAAAACTGCGTCTACTTTTTCCAACTCAAACTTTACTGACCAACCTAATACGCACGAGTTTCATTTGAAGGGTAACGCACAGACGTACCATGACGAAAAATGATGGGAACATGCCAGTAAGTTTATCAAAGTTTGTAGTTGATAGCTGACAGACCCAGATTTCAGTCCGTTATTTAGTAACAATGAAAGTGATTTCACCCGTACCACACACAACAGATACTGACTACATAACGACACCAACTGGCTTACATGAGCTATATATTCCAGTTCAAGTTGATGAAAGTTTTCAAGAAGTAGAACCGAGTTCTTGATGTATTTGTTACTGATTTAGGTGTACAATCTGGGAAAACCAATGTGTGTTTTCGATGATTTGGAATCAGAATCGTGAATGGTTGGCAGTGATGCTAGTCACACAAACTCTCTTGTTCCGAAGCAACTGTCAATAAAAGTTGAGAACACGTGAAGGAGTTGAAGAAAATCAACCTACATACAACTCGACAATAATTGGACATTATTTCTCCGAGCTTGCTATTAAATATAATTGCATGTGTGTTGCGTTGCGTTTTTCCGATGGGAAAAAGTGTCACACTGACTCAGAAAAATCGTATCGTAGCTCGACATCATCCAAAGAAAATCCACTTCCTGTGAGGAACTGCAATCCAATCCCATGGGGTGTACATCAGCAAGGGTACACAGACTATTAAGAATTAGTACAGAAACGGAAATTTATAATTGCTATAAAAAAAAATATACTCCAAACCTTTTTCCATTATCCAATGGTTTACGATTTTAATAGTCTGTTGGTCATATTAAATACAGTTTGATTATAATGTTACAGTCTGGCAAGCTGAAGCCAATGCTACACATGCAGTCAAAAGTTGTTATGGGTACTCAACACTTGGACTCCCTACTTTAACTAAAATTTTACTAAGAAGTGGCATTCACATGCCTTGGTCAATTGCTTAAAATATCAAGAGTAGATAATGCTTTGCAGGAACGTGGAGTAAAATACTTATTTAACATACTCGCATCTGATGGGTTACCTGATTAAATTGATCGTATTGAAATAAAAATTCGGCTAGTGCCAGCATCAGTCGCCTAATATCTCTACCCAACCGATTTACCGATGCAACTATCTTGACATGAAAACCAAGCCTTTTCAAAATTCATTACAAGGTGGTTGCAATTTTTTGTAGTACAACAGTTTGTAGATTGGCTCACTGTTCCCGTCAATGTCTTCCTTAATGCTGTCCTTCGCTCATGAAAAGAAAGAAAGAAATTTGCCAAGGGACTTGACTTTCAGAATTAGCATCCCACAATTTGTTAATTCTTCTTCAATGACCTTGCCTAATGATTGGATTTCTGTGCAGTGGAGACTAACAGAAAATTTTACGTCAGAGTAAACAGAGTGTTTTCAATTAACAGAGTTTAAATTTAACAGAGTTAAAATTTTCAATTTTAACAGAGTGTTTTCTCTTAGCAGATGATTTTTCAGTTCAAGTTTTTCTACTCTCAACGGAGAGATCAAATCCAATTAAAACAGAATGTTAGGGAAAGTAAATGCCATCCTACAGTATCTTCATACAGACAAGCGTTCTGACTTTGTAGCCTGATTATTCATAAAACCTAGAGTACGATAATAGGCCTGCCAAGTTCATCTAATCAGCAGTATTTAACACAGGTCAATTCATACCATCATACATTGACTACTTCTGAAGTGTACAGGTGTTTTTTTTTTTTTGCAAAACTAGAATGCAGTCAAGAGGAGTGGTTCACGGCATTTGAGATTTGCAAACAAGTACGCCAAAGGAAGTCGAGAAGCTTGCCAACGTAGTGTTTCTTACCACCTCCTGCAGAGTTAATGGTCAGTTAACAAAGTGAAATAATTGTTTCACCCACATTTAAGCAACCGGCCATTAGAAGGTAGTATACAAAGGTGCTGAATTAATTAGTGGCAAAACATAAGTTTACAAGTGGTTTGACTTTATTCATGGAGTTTAAAATGAGCATCACAGGCTCTAAATAATGTGAGGCTATAGTTAACATCTACATCTTCCAATCCCATTTTCAAATGATTGTAATACAAATTATCTGATGCAATGCATGTGTTTTTTTTACCAAAACAGGGCTATGCTGTTGGCTACAAATACAATAATGGTGTACAGCACTGGAAAATAATTTTGAGCAGTCATAGTCATTGACTTTTCAAAATTAGTTCAGTTACTCGTAGCCAGGGGCGTCGGCACGTGGGGTCCCCCCCTCCAATGTTGGTAAGTTGCACAAAAAGTCGGCAATTTTGAGCCTCGTCGGCAAAAATGTATTGCTGAAAACCTTTTTTTTTCCCGCAAAAACTACGTTACGCTATAACACGTGGTTGCTTTTAATACAATAGTCGCACATGAGGAAAAAGACGGTACATTAAATTTCTTCAGGCAGCATTATCTCTGACATTTAATGGGTTTCTAACCCACCTATGAGGAAATTATTGTACCCACTTCCCCTCCCTCCACACCCTCAAACGCATTCGGCACTTCCCCTATTCCAGCGACTACATCCCAACCAAGGGCCATTCAGTCAGTGTGTTCGAATGTGTGTTCAGTCAGTGTGTTTAAAATGCAGAGAAAACGTTTCGTTACTTTTACCGAAAAATACAGGAAAGGAGACGCAACAGCGGCACTAAAGTAAGGCTGAAGGTTGCTGGAGCACTTGAAAACCCATTTACGGTGGCCAAAGCTAGGAAAAAGTACAAGAAAAATCGGCAGAAGGTTTAAGCAGAGGGAGGAAATGGATTAAATTAATGATGTCGGCAATAATTAAATAAATAGACAGTAAGTCATCCTTATACCAGTGGTCATCCCTGGTATATGGCAGGGATCTGGTGATGGACTGGAGTGCCAGTTCGAATCCGAGGCACGTCACTGGAATGAAACGTAAGTGCATAAACATGGCTTACTGTACTACATTATTCTATGGTATAATTTTCGCTGATGGCTTATTTCCAATTGGCCAACATTAACTGCTAGAGTAGTACGTGCAATAATATTTGTACTCGACAGCATCGTAAACTGTTTAATCGGCACAATGACCAAAAATTACGGGTCTTATTGAAATCACAACAACTTCTTTAATATTGTTTTCTTTCCCATAATTAACTTGATTATCATTTGCCTTGTAATCCCGTTTTGCCGAATAATATTTTCTTCCAAAATGACGAGCCTTTCTTATGCTGCCGCACTCGCTGCGGCTGAACATATAATATCAGATACCGCATCTAATCCAAAATTACTCCCAATTAGGAATGCATCTTTAACTTCTTCAATACTAAATTTTAAAGAATTTGTTGATTCGGTGAAACGGGGTTCGGCGAATCGGGAATACACTGTGCGTGAAGCTTAACCTTTTTATTTGTTGCGAGAAATATAATACATCCAGTTTGTATTCGATTTCTATGTTTAGATTAGACATCGACTTTGTTTTGTTGCACAAACAAGTAATTTGTACTTCGTGCCATCATAAAAATCAAAGTAAAAAAGAAAACAGAAAACTTGATACAATTTTAAAATCACTCTATGTACCTCCGTTTATTGTTAAAGATTGGATGAACTAAATTTTGAAC
>JAHWFP010156153.1:32269-43873 GCA_023313725.1 Lithobius niger
CCCCCCGACTTGTCTAGACCCTCGGATGGTTTTTTTTTCTGTTCTGTTGACTTCTTCCACTCTCAAACAAAACTGCCAGGCCCACAGAGGCGATTTACCGTTGATTATGCATGTAATAGTAACTGGTATTCCCTTTTTTTTTCTAAAAAATTGTTGTTATTATTTTAATTATGTCTCATAAAAATCACACGACGTGGAATTCTCTTAATTTCCAACTTTTTTCTTGATGTTTTTTTTAAGTGAAAATAGGGACTACTTTTCTGTTGTATTCAAAACATAATTAATTCTGGTCCTAACTTTTGAAAATTTTCAGAACAAAACAAAAAAAAAAAACCTGTCATACCCCCGTTCGGAGGGCAGGCCTTTAATTCGGAATCGAATTCCGAATCAAGAGAAATGCGGGTCGAATTCGGTTTAGTTTGCTAGACCCCGTTCGGAGCGCAAGACAGAAAAGCACGGTGAAAAGGGGTTAGTTGATAGTTTCTCAACCGCTCACCAGAACACGCCATTGTCGTTTAATTAACGGATTCGTGCTTGGGCCAACACGCACACCGTGGCGCCACCAGCCCATAAATCGTTTAACTTTTTTTTATTTTTAAATAATAAGTGCTGGCAGTTGTATAAACTCCCCTTGAAAATTAGTGCATGCTTTCTTTGTTTATGCAAGGTGCATTTGAGTAAAAGTAAACGAAACGCTATTGTCACCTCGTGACAGAATGTTGCTAATTCGGATTTCGACCCACACATTGTGTCCGGAGCGCACACTCGAGTGAAGTGAAGCGAAGCGAATCATGTTCGATCCACCATCTAATGCGGATTAGTTTAACTCGGATACGACCCTCGGATGTGCCATCACACGTGACTACACTTTTACGAGTGACATCTCCGAAAATAATATTAGGACACAGTTTTTCATAATCCAAATGGAATTTTGAGCCAAAAACGAGATATTTATTTTCCAAGTTTTTTTTTTTTAGCGTGGAAAGCATATGGGTTTGGGAACATGTAACGATGTGAATTTTATTAGTAGGTCATATCCTGTAAGTTAAGAGTGACAGCCTATTTACACACTCTTAAACGTAAACACACCGCTGCATACTGCAATTTACATTATTTAAGAAAGAATTCAACAATTTCTAACTTTTGGTACCTTTTGTTTTTACCTTTGGGTGACGTTGTCAAGGAAAATTTCCAATAAATTATAAATTTTAATATATTTACAATTTCTTGAAGAGCAAACAGTTGGGTCTTTGAAAGTTTGCAATTGCCTCAAACAGGTTTTAAGTTTACGATTGTTAAAAAAAAGAGCAATGAACCACGACGACCAATCCAATTGTTGCAGTGACTTATTTAATAAAAAAAAAGACATGCTGATAAATATCTCGATTTAAAACGTAATCTTGTGGTGTGAATTGTCGTCAGTAACAAGGTTAAAACATTACAATTTCTGTGCTGTAAAGAACCATTAGATGGTATTTACTGAAGATGGGGATTTACTTGGGAAGATGGGGATTTACCGGACTTTCGCGTTTTATGGTTTTACTTTCTGAAATATCATTTATTGGACAAATCTTATTAATTTGGCGATCTTTAATGGGCATTGTTACAACTCAACTAAGAAGTCCTTAGGCTTACAGATGTTTTCTCAAAACTTAGAAAAGTCTCCAATTGTCGTATTTCTTGTATAACCGGTTGTCAACTGCTGCTCACCATATTATGCATCTCCGTAACCACCAAGCCATACTCGCCCAACTCGTCCAGAGTGGCTCAACGCTGGAATGTCATGCAAAATATTTCTTACTACCACAGCCATCAGTACCTTCCAAATCTGCAATCAGCATTCGGCAAACTCAACACAGTGTGCCAAAACGCAGAACTAACGTTACTTGCAAGGCGCACCTGCTCAATCTGCCCAGAAGCTGTTGATGTGAGAGGTACGAGTTTATCGATTAACTCTAGGTAGAATCCATCAGCCACATCGAAAGATAACGTCCCTTTTGCTCAACAGACATTTTTTGGAATACTCTGTTGGATTTGCTGACGGTTTTTCTGTGTATTAAATGTACCAAAATGCCTCCAGACGGTCGAATTTGAACAAGTTTGACTTGGAGGTTATGTAAAGGAGCTAATTATCTCGCATCCTTTCGACTTTTTTATTTTTTTTAATAAGACTTCACCCAGAGTGGTTGCATGATGAAATTTGTAATAATATTTTCCCATTTCCCAATTTAGTGAAGATGCATTGTGTTAGTGAACATTTGCCGTACGCGGTTTGTAAAAATCCCACGAATTGTTTGGCAGTTTTCGACAGCGCAGTGCTTATTTGCTGGCACCTTTAAAATCCAATGAGGGGGGGGGGGGGGGCTTGAGGCTTAATGGCGCGTCGACAGCTTGGCCAATCCAATCCAATCCAATGAGGGCCAGCTTAAAGGGCAATTACATCCATTTTGACATGCATGTTTGACTTTTGGATCACTTACACAATAACTAAACACAAGAATTGCGGTAAGAGTACGTTACGTACGTCCGATATAACAATTCAATTACTGCATTACCAAAACCTGGTTACTTTGGTGATTTAAAGGAGAAACAGTAGAAGTATAAATTAACTAAGATGAAAGTTGCGTCTTTGACCTCAAAATGCAGCCATCTGACGGTAAATAACTTTTCAGCTATGGAAAAAGTGACTTGGCCAATTTGCCGAATAAGCTTTCAAAATCTCAGAGAGGGGCGAACCGCCCCTCCCCCCTCCCCCCCTCACTAGTTACGCCACTGTGCACACACCAACTATATATACAATTGCAGTGTATAAAACTATATACAAACAAAGTGCAGTTGATAAACCAATAATGTTTTTTGGACTCTCTCCTTAAAAACGTGGAGAGAACCAAAAATCTTTTGAAGTGTCACATATACATTTTTTTTACTAATAAATTGATTAATAGAATTGATTGCTAAAATTTGCTAGGTACTCTAAATACTGAATTTCCCCACGTACAAAAAAAAACTAAAGAAAATGCAGAGAAAAGTGACAAAAAAGTTACAGGTCGCAAATACCTCTCGAAATGTATGAATTATGCCAGAACTAGTGGTACCTTTTCAAATACAAAACATTAGCAAACTGAAGCGAAGCAAAAGCAAGAAAAATTACAGGCTCATATGGCTGTGAAACCCCACTCCCTACTCCCAACACCCCACACCCTACAACTAATCGTTTCGGTGACATAAAGATTAAGGCGCTGTAACTATTGCCAATCATGTTCCGATCTTCAAAAAGCCTTGGGTGGGTGTTGCAATGCCAAACAGTTTAGCAGGAGAAACACTCCCTGGAATAAGACATATACCTATAATGTGATGTAACTTACTACTTTTAGATTAAAATAGAGATTGCTCGTGCAGGGCGTGATAGAGGTGTGCACCTCAAAAATTTTCGTTAGTGGCATTGTCAAGCCTATTGAATTTTTTGAATATTGTTAAAAAAAAACTTTTGCTACTGATGGTTGTTTGGCTTGCAGTTAAATTCTTTATTATTACTTTATTAATCTAGACACTTTGCACAATAGTTGTTGTAAACAATTAACTGAACAAAAAACGGCTTCGCCATTTAGAAAAAAAAAAACATTACAGCTCGTATCCCCATACTTACAGCCGTGAACGTACACGAATAAAAACGGATTAGAGTTCATAACGCAACGAACTATAATTTGAACTCCAATACCAGGGAACAAGGGCTGTTTTTGATCAATGGTTATGTCTGAAAGAAAGTCTGTTTCGTGTGAGTGGGTATACGACGTGTATTTTGAATGCATTTATTGTGAAACAAGCAGACTCCTAGTTAAGGCAGTTTTTTGCCAGTGTTTGTGTTGGAAGGCCGTTTGAGGCGGTTATTTCTAGTTCATTTGAGTAATTACATGTTCATTTTGTGTATGCATTTTTATCTTTCAATTTTGTAGCGTTTTGCTGTTTATGGCATATATTTTGTGTGTGTTTGTGGGTTTATGTTTTGCGAATTGGAGTTCAAATTATAGTACGAGTTATACGAGTTCTAATGTTTTCTTTTCCAAACGGCTTGTTCAGTTAATTTGTTGGATTTTTTCGCTTCCTTTTTATTGTAATTGCTACGGCCTGGCCTATCATTTGTACAGTACGTACACTGTCCACCAAATTTTGTTGGCAAAAAAACTGAGCATTAGAAATGCGTATAATTAGGTTCATGTTCCGCCCAAGCTTCGTCCCATGTCTGTTATTTTATGGCAACGCACTAGCTTGTGTCTAGATTAAGCATGTATCATCTTGATGGGCAGTTGGTTTTGCATTGTTGCAATGCAATATCGTGGCAAACAATCGCGGAAACAATTCAACTGGCTTCTCGAAGCCTGCATTGAAGAACTAAATAGGTCATTTCAGTCGTTTTGGTCGCTCAGTATAAGACATTGCACCCTATACTGTTTAAATCTTGAAGATTTAAGCGAACACCGGGACCGTTTCGCTTTGGTTAGAGCTGGAAGGCCGACAATGCTAACTCGAATAAGATACGACGACAATGTTACTTTCCCCGTGCCCAAGCATCGTTGCATTTTGTTCGAGTGAGTTCTTGTTCGAGTGACTTATGGTCTGTAGGAGTGTAGGCTCATGTAATGAATTTTAAAAAGTGAGTGCTAATACATCTTGTGCGCCTCGTCTCTTTATTGTACCATTGTTACACGTTGCAGCATTGTGTCATTTTCATATTGTTATTCGCTCCGCCTCCTCCGCCTCCGGTCCAGTTTTTGAAAATTCTCGTGCGCAAACGAACTTTAAATGTAAGAATTATTGAGGGCGACGAACCAACCAGCGGCTATGTCCAACGTCTTCAGTGTGGGTTGTATAGAGGCTACAAATAACCAAAAAAAATCCTAAATGCTGGAGCAAACGAAAGCCTTTTAAAATAAATATGATACGATTCTAAATTATGGCTGTTGTATTTATGTATGTCTAATAGTTGGTTACATTAATGGGCAGAATTATTTTGCGTCGATCTTTAAAATTAATATAGAGAGAAATATAAGAACCACAACAAAATGGATAAAACCCAAGATGAATAAACTCATATGAGAAAAAGAATCAAGAATATGTTGTAACGAGTATTTTAATACTATGCCAGTGCATTTAAGAGATTTCAAATATGATACTGTTACGAACAGAAAAATAAAAAATGGCTCTTATTGACTTAGTACAACTATTGTACACGTATGAGCATTTGACGCATTTTTTTTAACAGTATTACTGAATTTTACAGTTTATGCACTGTCTCTATTTGTAATATCTACATATTAGAAAACAAACTTAATCATTTGATGTTTAAGGTAAGGTTTAACTGAGCCGAAGTCAAAACAGCAAAGGGGCACAAATTACTTTCCTGTAAGGTTTCAGATACTGCACTGTTGCTGTACTGTTTAGTCCACGTGAAATCTTACTGCTGTATAAACGGCCTTTTTCTTCTACACTATCTACAAAAAGCACAGACGACGCAAAAGAAGTCAAAATAGTACAAATTAAGTGTTAATGACATACATCGCTTTCGTATGTGCTCTAAGGTTAGAAAAATAGTGAATTTACGCTTTCAATAAGTAAATAATTTTTATTATTCAGACATGCTGTCCAGGGATGCACTGCGATACAAAAGGCACTGCGCAATTTCTTGGGAGCCAGTTAAACTGACATTCATTTGACCAAGCCCTGCAAAACAAAACAGATCCAGGACAAAATTTTGAAAAATAAATCTAACTAGTTAGGAAATTAGATTCATACCTTAACTACGAAGTCCTTTCATGCGTTTGAAAACTTTTAATTTGATACTGTTGATGTTAAACGGAAAGGTTCGATAACTGAGTGGCTGAGGAATTGAAGAACTTTAAAAACAAGGTGTTTTTTTTTTTCATGCTGTTCGTGAGTTCCGTCAGCGACGGCGGCACTCGTTTATCGAATGTTTCGTTAATTATTAAACACGGAGTTTAGAAGCTGAATATTTATAAGCTTGGAAATTAATTTCGTGATTCTTATAGGATGATGTTTAGTTCCGGTGTTGACTTCAGAAAAAAAGGGTTTAACCTCTACACATTCATATTGTAGTTTACCGCCATCTAGTGGCAAAACGTGCAAAACCCAAAGAGTTGCCCATCCCCTTAAATTCCACATTTGTTCAACTTAGCAAATTGAAAGTTTTTCTTTTCCTTTTTTCCCCCCAATTTTCTCTTTATTTCTCTTGGTGATCATTAGCGCAAGGAAATGGAATAATTTTTTTCGTAATAATTAAGCTTGCGCTTGCAATTCCATGGGACCAATTATTACGAACCCTGATTTTGCGAGAAAGTTTGGATTTTTTTTTTGTTTTTCAAATTGTTGAGACATTTTTCATTCCGCTCTTGTAAATGAAGCAATTAAAATAAATAAATTGAACATTAAACCGAAGAAAAAGATTTGATTTGTTATACCAAACTGCCTGTCTTCCGTCACTCGTTAAAGTGGCACTATCACCGATTGAAAGTCTGCAAAATCTGGCAACATATAGCGCTATCTAGCACTATCTAGCACTAGCTTGCACCAAAAAGCGAAGGAATAGACAACGCCATTTCTTTTAACGAAACAAACAAGCACGAGCTTCCTTAATTATCGAGTGAAAAAATTGGTATGCTCTCGTACACCTGGGAGCGAGCTGTAAACGTTAAAGATATCTCTGCCGCTAGACGGCGCCATGGTATTTTCGTTCGCTTTTCAATCGGTGATATAGTGCCACTTTAAGAGTAAAGAACATTGTTAGGGCACATTTGCGCACTTCCCGCTCGCGAAAAGCTATTTCTTAGTTTTGTTTAGTTTATTTTCTAGTGCATTTTTGCAGCGAGTTGCCATTATCTCTTAACGGGATGCGACAATGCGTAAACTATTAAATGTGTTATAAATTACTATAGTGATAAAGAATTAGAGAAATCATTTTAAAACATGAGTTAACAATACATTTCCCTAACAAACTCCCTGACCGGGGGGGGGGGAGGGGGGACAGTCGAAGCACCAATCCCTTTGCATACAAGCAGCAGAAAAACCATTTATATGCATGGTGACGGCGAATGAAACAGGGAAGGAGGAACACTGTACTCTCTAACTTCCACCGTATCTTTTATTTTTTTCTCTAAACTTTTGAAATTCATGGACCGGCTTAAGTGTAGCCTTTGCCCTGTATGTTTCTAATCACCTTCAACTTGGTGATTAAACTGTTATTAGTACGGGATCAGCCCCTTTCTGTACAAATGCATGGTATGTGATGGCAAACCCAAACCTTATACATTCATGGTAGCAAGGGGGGGGGGGAACGTTCAGATCCTTGTTATACAACACTCGTCCATATAGGTAAAAAGCATCAATTAAATGCATTGTATGCAACGGAAACAGACGCCGAGTATAGCCATTAAGAGAGGTTCTTCCAAAACGACCAACATGTGTACGAACCATACACATGCTTCTGAAATTTCAACAGAACGTTCCAGAACGTTCCTTTTAACGCGACTGATGGCTCCATCCAGAGTCAGTCGATAATCCATCCTGAATTGGTCGATAAACTGTGCCTCGCGCATGCTCACAATTCCGTAAAAATCACCCTCCTTTGCGAGCTGCCACGATTGGTTAGCTCCCACAATCCCTCAGTCGCACTCAAGATGATGTCACTTCCGTTGAACGGACATGTTTTGAACGAAAGGTCAAAAAAGTAAGTTTGCATATAGGAACATCTGCTACGTGATAAATGTGTACAATGTAAATGTGTTCGTTGGACTCTTTCAACTCACGTCGTGCTTTTGGACTGCTGTACTATAGCTCTATCGAGTGGGCAGTGTTTTTTTAGCAGTACCAAACTGTGCGCAGCAGCGGGCGTGTTTTTTTTTTGGCACATGTGTGATGTTTTGGAAGTAGCTGATACTCGGTCTCAAAAATCAGAACTATTAACGGTTGCTTACATGACAGTCAGGTTCACAATGAGTGCACTTAAAATGTACTGTACAGTCGGAAGAATTTTAGTCTGAAGAATTTTACAATCGATAACGCCGAAATATACAAGGCGAATCCGAAGTCCGTATCGGGGCCAGCATTTTGTAGCAACGAACATTCCTTCAATCATAAGTTGGTAGACTGCAAAGTGGTTATTCGACCACGTGTGATTGAATGACCTTGACATGTCCCTTCAAGGTCATCTCACTGCTAAATTCTAAACTATGCGTCTTAGAAAATCGGTGTAAATTAGAAAGGAGTAGAAAACCACAAAGGAATGCTAAAGCAAAAAAAAAAAAAAATGAAATTCGGTGCAAAAGTAAATGAGTTACAGTCAGGCAAAGATAGTGGTATAAACTGCACTGCGGTATACTGAGGTAGGCAGGCTTAAGGCAAGACATGAATGTGAGAATATGTAGAAAATGCAGTGCAGAGAAAGTTCGTTAGACTAAACATGAAAACTAATCGCTGGTAGTTAATCAGAACGTTTACACCTTTAGTTGGAGGGGGAAGGGGGGGAAGACAGCCTTCTTCTTTTAGGCACTACTGCGCATGTCTGCATTTCAACTCAGAGTTGAGCCTTTAACGTCAATGCCGAACGCAATGCATTACTAACGTATTAGGTCCATCCCAGCCACATTCCCTGGGGGTATTTCATCTGTCCCGACCTCTTGTGCAGTACCCTGGTGTACTACAGTGTAGTTTATACCGCTATCTTTTGACTGACTGTAACTCCTTTACTTTTGCTCCGAATTTCATTCCGTTTTTTGCTTTAGCATTGGTTTGTGGTTCTCTACGCCTTTCCAATTTACACCGATTTTCTAAGACGCATAGTTTATATCGCTATCTTTGACTGACTGTAACGCCTTTACTTTAGCTCCGAATTTCATTCTGTTTTTTGCTTTTCTCCACACCTTTCCAATTTACACCGATTTTCTAAGATGCATAGTTTACAAGTTAGCAGTGAGATGACCTTGAAAAGACATGTCAAGGTCATTCACTCACGCATGGTCAAATAACCCCAGACCCACTTTGCAAGTCTACCAACTTATTATTGCGGGAGGGAAGCAAAGAGAAAATAGTGGATTGGCCCAAACTTAGGCGATTTCCGCATCTCACGGCCACCCAAATGCAGCAGTTTTGACGACAAACGAATGGCCCAAATTTATTTTCGTGAAATAATGGATCTGTAATGCTTGTAGCAAACTCCAACCAGAACCCCATCGCCAAGTGAGTGCTTTCACCTGCAGCCTCGTCCATCTGACACTCCGACCGACATCTCACAATGCATCCGACGTGACCCCCGGTATTTATTAAGAAGTCTTGAGTGATGACGAACCGTGAATACAAATTCGAGATACCAAGCCTAAGTAGAAGTCAAATCGTTTCAACGTAAATTAACATGTATCACGAGACACGATCAAAACAATAATCAAAATAATTTGATGACAGGGTACAAAACAAGAAATAAAGACATTGCCACATCAGTAAGTAAAAGAGGAAGACGTGCACGAGTCGCCCTGCAAGATGTCACAAATATGACGTCATAGTATTCCAGCTTAACGTGCATTGACTTTTCAAACGACTACTTGTTGATGCTGTACTGCACGCCATTCTTTGGAATATATATTCTTACAAACCTCTGTCTTCTTGTAGGCAAATCTTATGAGAACCTAATACTGTATTTGTGGATTTAATTTCGTAAGGCAATAAATTGGGTACGAGGCTTTGAGGATGCATTCCTGAAAAGGACGTACCTTCTCACTATATTCGAGCGTCCTGCGCGTAATGCTTTTGCGACATTTACATAAGGTTGGATTGAATGTAGTAAAACGGTTTCTCACGGGTAGGAAAAATAGTAGAATGACTGACTACCTTTGCAACATTTACACTTATCTGAAGTAGTGTTACAAAACTGAGTCATACTGGAAGGCCAACCGAGAGGAATGTATCTCATTAATGTGTGACAATCCGCATGAGCCTTCAATGGGCTCGTGAATGGGTTGAATCTGTGTAACATTGATCTTTTAAAGAAGTCAAGCCCGTGCTTTCAGGTTTCCCTTTATGTGTCCAGCGTTTTAGTTGCAAAACATTAATTTCTGATTAATTTTCCAGTATAATGATTAATGTCGATTAATGACGTCTGATTAATTTCTGATTAATTTCCCTGATCGTGATTAATGACGTCTGATTAATTCTGGTATGTCAGCATGAAACCCCCCGAAACTCCTTGCCCATTTTCATTGATTTGACGAACTTAAATCCACATTATAAGCCATGGAATGCATGTCGATAATTTGAAATGAATAGGGTAATGAGTTCGAAAGTTATCGTTGACACAGGCAGACAGACAGGCACCAGCACAGGGTATAAGCTGCTTCTCACCGTGCGTCGCTAAAACTACCATACACTATTAAATTCTCTACGTTTTAAAAAATTATGTAGACTGGCCATTTACGCACGTGCGTCTTGAAGATCCAGGACTAATATCGGGGGGGGGGGGGGGGAGAATCCGGAAAAAAAGGTCAAGGAAAAATATGTCCGATCCGAGGAAAAAGGCCCGTGGAGAAAAAAGGGTCATTGGGCAAAAAAAGACGAAGAAGAAAAAAAGGTGCAAAAAATGCGTTTCCTGGTGAAAGTCCTTTGCCTACCTGGTGAAATTCGAACCAAGACAACTGACCTATCCAAATCTAACCTAACCTATTTAAAAAGGCTCCAGGAAAAAAAGCCGGAGAAAAAAAAAGCTGCAGAAAAAAATACAAATTTCACCAGGCAAGCAATCGGTGAAACTCCTTTGCCTTTCCGGTGAAATTAGAGTCAAAGCAACTGACCTAACCTAACCTATGAAAATAAAAACAACACGAAACAAATTTTGGAAGTTTTTTTATTGTGCCGTTTATTAGGTTTTTCTCCATAGACTGGTCCTCGTACTTTTTTTCCTCGACCCCCTACCCCCCCCCCCCCCCGACCTTTCTTCCGGCCGCCATTTTAAAAGTTAATTTTTAATTATATTTTGCTAGCAGATTGATCCAGTGGTTAGTTTGCATATTTCTGCCAACAAACCGACTCTCTTTCGTGTCCTCAATAAATAACCACCAGAATTAACCGGAAATCCCATGAAGAAGACCGGAAGCAACAACATTCCGGTACTATCTCTCGTTTTTAAAGCCCATCTCTCTGCGGCCGTTAGCCAAGTCTCTTTTCATTACTGTGGTATGCGTTTGTCAAAGGCTCCAGTTTTAATGTGAATGTTCAGTTGTCTACGTGAGCGAAAAAAAAACTGATAAAAGATGAACTTTTCGTTGGTTTCCATACAAAAAGTGCAGCAGTTTCCGGTCTCCTTTTTTTGGTACAGTTCCCGTTTCGATTTCTGTGAAGTTTCGTTTTTCGTGAGGCGAAACTACAAGAATAAATAAGCAATCAGAACGTAGTCGCAAAGGTTGACTGTCAGCATTACCTCAAAACGTAGTCAGCATTAACTCAGAACGTGGTAAGAGGTTGACTACCAGCATTAACTCAAAACATAGTAAAACGTTGCCTGTCAGCATTAACTCAAAACGTAGTAAAAGGTTGGCTGTCAGCATTAAC
>JAHWFP010156155.1:796-12368 GCA_023313725.1 Lithobius niger
AATTACTCCCAGTGGTGCAGCGGTAAAGAAAATTAGTTTTGGGCCATGGTTAGCAAACGAAGAGTGAGAAGAAGATGGCACAGCTACCAAACAATAATCCCTAAAATGTTTTTAGATTTTTAACTTCTACATAGAACGTGTTGAACATGAAGCTGACGGATGTTATCTCCCATTCCGCAAGTCAAAAGGTAATAAGCTTACATGGTGCTTAGTTCAGTTTTACTGACCGTTGCTTTCCCTGAGTAACAGTTTTGCTACATGAAGTCAAACCTATTTCCATTGAGAACAAATGGAGAACTGTGAGTAGTTTGTATAATAGTAGATGCAACAAATTATTTTGCAAAATGGGATTCTGCAAAACGGATGTTTGTCTGACCATTATCATGTTTAAATACTTTAAATGTTTCGTGTGCCTAAAATTTCGTGAACGATATTTGGCAAAACGGGATTTGGCGAAACGGGACGTAACCGTAGATACTGGCTCCCCCAGCCACTTTACTTTTACTTTTGCTACTAGTCTTGACGTCTTCAGCCTTTCTGTAACTCTATTTTCTCCTTGGACTTTTTTTCCTTGGACATTTTTCCCTCGAACCTTTGAAACCCGGATCTTTTTAACTCGGACTTTTTTCCGAACATTTTTTCCTCGGACTTTTTACGCAGACCTTTTTTTCCTGGACCTTTATTCCCCGACACTTTTTTTTCCCTGGCCGTTTTTCCACGGACCTTTTTTCCTAGACTCACGTGCCACAGTCCACACAACTCCTCAGAAACACAAAAATTGAAAAATCGACGAGGAATGAGGCATTTTTTATTTTGACCCATTTTGTGGTGGATGTAACCTAAAACAAGCGGCTACAGCGACTGCCTAGTCGCACCGGTCTACAGTTTCCCCACTTCCAATGTTGAGGCGCACACCTCTATCATGCACTACAACGGCTGTCTCTATTATACTAATCTAAAAGCAGTAACCATCACAATTGCTGGTTAAAAATGTGTTAACTTTTAGGCCTATTTTACATTTTAGACTTAATTGTCAGCTTTCAGGCCTAATTTTAACGAGCAGTTTTAATTTCGTAAGTAACAGCTAACGGAGAGTTGACTTGTATAGTAAGCATATTCATTTTTGCAACACGGTGCGCCTTCAGGTACACAGTTACAGTGATCTGATCCTGTTTAAAAATCCTAGAGAACGCTAGCAAATTATGCATTTGGCTCGTTTGTTTTGTTTGAAAGGTATAAAATGCACTATACCTGCAGGAACTATCAAACGTGATAAACGAACGGGGTTCCTCACCAATGCTGACACATTCAAGTCTTACAAGTTCGGGTACGACACAAATGTACTACTTCCAGAGTATCAAACTCGACCTTATGGATTTAGACCAATTTGAATGTGTTTTCAAAGAAATAGCATCAATAGCAACGTGTTTTGTAAATTTGCCGATAATCAATGCATACCAGGTGAAGTAAGTTTCGAATTCTTAAATTTGTCTTTCTTTTAAAACAAAATGTTTTTAATTTAATTTAATCTTATCCCAATTTTAAAAAATGTACGGCTCATTCATAGCCTATAGTAGTCAAAACTAAACCCTCTGCATTGATTATTTTTTTCCTTTTTTTTTTCCCAATAAAACAATTTCATTGGTTGCTAACAAAACTCCGTTTGTCTTATTTTAGTATAAGGTAGGCAGTATTAGTTTAACTCATTCATTTCTTCGCTGACAACCGTACTGTTAAGATGGAACCAGACTTCCAACCCCGTCTTATTACGCCTAGTAACATTCTAATTACAGGTGCTTCACAGTCTGGTAAAACATCATTAGTTTCTCAGTTACTGATCCACAGAGATGAAATGTTTTCTAAAAGGTTTAACAGGATCGTATGGTGTTATGCGGAATTTCAACCAGCCTACACCCAATTACAAGCACAAGTGCCCGCAGTATCATGGGTTGAAGGTCTGTCATCCGATCTTTACAGTACTTTCTCAGCCACAGATACAAATTATCTGATCCTGTTTAAAAATCCTAGAGAACGCTCGCAAATTATGCATTTGCCTCGACAAGTTTATCCTGGTGAGAGTAAGTTTCTTATGGAAGCCTACTCCGATGCAACAGCACAGGCCCACGGGTATTTAATGATTGATTTCGTGCAAGGGACACCAGAACGACACAGAGTGCATACGGGGATACTACCACACGACCAACAGTATGTCTATGTCCGAAAGTAGTGGTAGAGCCACGCTCTACCAGCATAAGAAAAAAGTTGCCTTATGCGTTAGCTTAAGATTTGTAGTAATTTATGCTGTGGCTTTATTCGTTTTGGATGTAGAGAACTTTATTCACTTATCCCATCCTTCTGTAAACACCTATATTAATTATAAACACAATAGAAGTAGTCATTTGAAAGGTAGACACCGACCAGTGCAACAGGGGTCTCTCCGCTCGTTTACCTCGCACAGGACCATTTTTGCTGGATATGTTTTTGCTGGATATGTTTTTGCTGGATATGTTTTTGCTGGATATGTTTTTGCTGGATATGTTTTCGCTGGATATGTTTTTGCTGGATATGTTTATTTATTTACATATTTTTTTTTGTAAAGTCAACACAAGTCTTGAAAAGTTAGACCAGTCAGCTTCATTTAAGAAATGTAATAATAGCATTTGGTTTTTATCTTGTGCATTTTGTATTTTTCTTGCACAGTTTGTTTATTTCTTGTACAGTTTGATTTTTCTCTCTGATTAAAGTTAAGAATTGTGTTACTTGCCATTTTACTGCTCTGCATAAATTGAAAAAATCCTGCAGTAGGAGGAATTTAAGATTGAGTTAGGATAAAAATTGCAACATCCATTTAAATTAGACTGGTTCCTTTTAATAGTTTTTCATTCAAATATCAATCTTGCAAAGCTGAAAAACAATGACCATACTCAGCCAACACTGCACTCCACTAAATAATGTTAAGTTGGACTAAGATACATGTCAAGTTTTATTTTAAAAATACATACATAAAAGAAAATCACATACAAGTTGAGTGAAAAGATGAATTTTTATTTACAAATCATTCGTTCAACAACCATTTACGAAACAGTATTGTTTCTGATTGTGGACAATGTACAGATTTTCCAGGTAAGGCATAACAATGCAGGCCACAAGTTGGGCTAGATATAACGTTATACGTAGTTAACAATTCATCATATCGTGGAAAACCAATACTTTCTAGGTTAAAATGAGGAACATAGATTTCTCTCAAAAGATTACGTTCATAATGCCCTCCTTTGTAAGCAATGTAAGGTTTATCTGCCTCCACAATACATGTTGCTTGGATAGCTGACAGAATTGAGAGTAGTGACGTTTGGGTCAAGTCTAAATTAGTATCTTCGAAACGCATAACGTGAATATTGCGCATGACCCACGCCACCGTGATTCTAACTTTTGGTGTCAGGTCGTAAAATTTTCCTACTTTAAAAGTGTAACGTTCAGTCACAGGTTTGAACAGGTATGTGACACCCAATTCTTTACAAAGAAATTTGTTTTTGTGCACAGTGTCAGGAACAGGAAATCCGTCGACATCGATTATACGGCCAATACGACCAATCATTTCTTCGTCTACAGAGAAAAATAAAAAGAAAAAAATATTCCTCATTTTCCCGTTAAAAAGAGTCCAGCAAGACAAGTTATACAATAAAAATTATCTATCGTCAACAAAAGAGAAACTGCTTGATGCAATGTTTACAATAAAAGTCTCCACGTCAGTCATTAAGTCCATCAAATTTTTTCCAGTCGTCCAGGTTAAACAAAAAATATTGTCCAATCAAAAACAAAATAAAAATCTATGGTAAGTTTACAATAAAAGTCTCGACTTCTTCCGCTAAGTCCAGCAAGTTTATCCACACTGGCTCCGTCAGTAACATACATTTGCCGGGTATTGTTTTCTGCAAGAAGTGCGAATAGTACAATTCACGCAGACCAGTATACACTAGACCCTTGTAAAGGTGAACTTGGACCCATTGCATTTTGCCTATTTAGGCTCGGTGCTCATTTTTAGCGGTGATGAATGCACCTTCAACTTTCTGTTTGCTAGCTCCCCACCCTTGGCCACAGTTTTCACCATTGTTCTGAACAGTCTGCAAAGCATAATCAACCCATCTCTCATATTCTGGAGAAGTTAAGGTATTCCATTCGCCAATCGATAAACAGAAATGTTAAAAATTCACATGACTTTTGCCAATCATTACACCTTGTGCCAACTTGGTTTTCACCGTGATATTATTTCTAATACAAACATACACTTCCCCCCGAAATTCTCGCAAATAAATGGTCCTTAAACGGTCAGAGTGTTCTTCACTTATTCGTCTACAAAATCATAAGTTTTTACCATAAGTCTTCTTGGTCTTCGTTTCATCGGGGAAATCTTCCTCGCAAATTGTCAGCGCTGCTTGGCTATCCTCATCCATCTTGGTTACATCGGGGTGACATACCATATTGTTAAGCACTGAATCTTCCTCCCAGTTGAGTAGGGGGTCGACTGGGTTATCGGCTGGTGTGACGGTAGGCGGATGAAGCTCGTGCTTTGACGGTTCAGGTTGCTTACCATCCTTTGTCGGTGGTGAATAAAACTAATCACTTGTCTCTTGTCTAGGAAAACGCAGCTTTTTAGGTAGAGAGTATGGCATGAATCGACTGCCATGTTTTGATGGAAAGGGTCCAGCATTAGATTCAGTAGGAGTAGCCATGGTGTTTCTATGGGGGCGAGAAAGACCATAGAGTTAGATATATTATATTGTTACACCAGAGAGGGAACATTCGCTTCAAATCCTGTCCGTGCGTAATCACCGCCGCCAGGAGCCACGTTGGCGCCACCGTCGATTTGAGAAAGATTTCGTTCGGAGTAGAGGTGTGCGCAACCAACAGTCAAATCAAACGCAACTTACGCCGCCACCAGCAGATTGGGACCCTGTCATCGCTTTTACGTGTTAGTTAGTGTCAAAGCTAAGTTACTAAAAGATGAAGTACAAATTTATTTATGCTTACGAAATAACTGAACTACTTGGAACTTGAAACAAAATTTGGCAAATTGGAAACAATGGTTCATTGTGGTGTGCTTTATTGCTCTACATGCTAAAAATGAAATAAAATCAAGTTGGATTATTTCGTTTTGCGACAGCAAATGCGAAGTCGAATAGTTCCCCTAGTTTTAGGGGGCAGCCCCCTCCCTCACCCGCGCCCAAAAAAAAAAAAAAAAAACGAGTCGAGTGGGAATAAAAATCGCGGAGAATGGTTGTTTGCTATTTTCTTCAAAATTTTGATGAGGCCATACATGACATATGGGACCGGTCATTATTTATGGCCGGTCGGGGTCATTGAAGTTTTTGGACCCTCTCGAGGCGGGGAGGGGGAGAAGATGTCTTATATTTTTCCTGTCCCACCAGCCCGGAGGGGGGGGGCCTCAAAAACACACTGACCAACTGGAAGAAAAAGTAATTTTTGGACCCCAAAAATTGCATTTTCACCAGTCAAAATTTCTAAAAAACGCTTCATGCCCACCATCATGTCAGTGTTTACAAGGTTTTGAAACTATTAGTACCATTACTGCAAGTATAGTTTTCACAAAGAACTTCTTAGCACCTTAGCCTTGGCACCTGGTTTCTTGGGTTCTTTGGTCTTTCCGGTGCTAACCATGTTACGGATGTGGGCCCTCGAGCAAAAAGTGTGTTCATCATACTTATTGTATGAATCTCGACAAGAGATGGGTGTAAGGAACATTTTATAGAACATGTTTAATCCAACATGTTTTTTCGTTAAAAACGAGGCACTCTGTCGGTGTGGTGGAGAGCTATTTAATTATTTGGCTACAGGAATCATCTGCAGACAGTCGCAATAGGTACACGAAAAGCCCAATTTTTTTTTTGGGGGGGGGGGTGGCATTATTTTGGAATTTTGATTGGAGAAGGGTCATCAAAAATTTGATAGTCGCATTTTCATATCCCCCCCTCCCCCGCCCATAGATAATGACCGGTCTCTAAAGCAAGAATAAATATACATTAAAAATAAAGTGGTCACACGTTTCCTAGTAGGAGTGCAAAGCGAGGTGTAAAATTTGAACAAAAAAAAATTGTTTACGTTACTGATTACTGATATGTCAAGTGAAGTTTATTTATTCTTCGCTTTAGGTTATAAAAAGTAGTAAGAATCGTGTTCTGTGTCGTCTGCTTCCGTTTTTATGCTTGTTGCATCGGGGGCTTTTATTTTGCTATCAGCTCAAGTGCATTTCGACGAATTATTAGGAAGTTAATTTCAGCCGTTTTTAACTTGACCAAGCTGAAAATATCAGGTTGCAATACCGCGACTTAGTTTAATCAAGTCGTGGTTTGCTTACCTCTTATATTGAAATTAACGCACGCAAATACAGCAAAATCGACACACGTCTTTTTCTCAATGGGGTCGCCATCTTGGAAATCCGACGCGGACAAGTAAAGCTGAAAGAGCCATCCCCCTGAGAAAGACTTAACTGTATGCTGCTGTGAGCTCAGGTCTTTTTATAAGCTAGTATGACGTCAGAGGTCGGAAGCGTCATCAGTGGTCACGTGACGGGTCTCTCATTGGTCAGAAAATAGAATGCTGGTCTTTCATTGGTCAACGCTTAGTGACTTTATCGTTCTTTGTATCACACTGGATAGTGCTAAAATTATGTCTGTACAGGGCTGTGCACCACAAGCTAAAAAATAAACAGTTTCGATTCATCCATCCTAGCTAAATTGGCCAGATATTTTTTCTCCATCGAACTTAGTAAAATTTATCAATTACAAACAAGAACGACGAGTGCGCCGTAAAAAAAAAAAAGGGTTACCAATACGTTTATTTACTGATGTTATTTCGCCAACAAAAGTCTTTTCATTTGGAAGGTGAAAAGTTAATTCCGACACAGATTCCTTCGCAATATGTTTGTAAACAAACGAAACAATCAGATTCGCCCAATTTTACGGTGTTCACAATCTAAGGTAACAAGAGAAACCTTGCAACTCAATAAATTTTGTGCTCCAAAATAAAATACCGTAGATTTTATTATCACTACGGTGATAGAATTTTAAGTTTTGCTCTCACTGCATTGGGTTAGATTTTCGCACAAAAATACATTTTCTACCATCAGAAACAAAAATGGGGGTCGCCCAATACCCAAGTACCTATCATTTTCGGCGGCCGGCTGAGCTGGTCCATTCCATTTCGACCCAGTTACATCCGCAAATTCTTTTTCTGTTATAGGCTGTAATGCAAAGTATTGTAATCTTCTCAAATCTGGTGGAACAATGTTTTTGTGAGCCATCTAATGGCGCATAAAAAAATTTGTTATTCTTTACGAAAAGTTTAAACACGCTAAGTTTTTTTTTTCCTTTACCGTAATTTTTCATGCCAGTTTTACTTCGTGCTTCTCACGCGCCAACACTAATTTGACAACAACAAGACTCCTTCGAAATATTAATAATATATTTTTCTGACACAAAAGCTGTCTTTCAATATCAGCCTTTGGGCCCTTAATCACAATTGGAAAACTTAGATAATCACTGACTGGAGTTGTAATCATGCCCAAACTAGTTTAAAAAGTCTGCTAGTGGAATAATACCTGTTGTTGCCAAGGTGACAACTTAGTGGATTAGCCTGTGCTTTTAGAAGGTCAGTAAAATACAAGCCAACTTTTTTGCTTTTTAGTGAGAAATTCAAATTATTACAAAATCGTCGATTCCACCTACAATAAAATTCGGAGTATTAAAAAAATCTGACTGAGCTCCAACATGCCCCCAAAATCTTATTCAGTACCAAAATAAAAACAAAACTGTTGATACCACGCGAATCTTGTTTGAAAAGCCGATAGCCAGGACCACCCAAGTTAAACCAATTGGTGTTTTTTACCACACTCTTCACTGCAGGCCTTTTAAGACCTGCCTACCTCAATTCAGTACCTTGCTAGCCTTTAAGTTGGCTTTTTCCCTCAATACCACAACTAAAAATAAAATGCTAAACCAAAGACTTGGTTTCATAATGGCTGAACAGCTCTTCTGCAATCGAGTTAAATGATACCCCTTTAATTGAGGTTTGCCATAATACACTAGGGTGCTGCGCCTTTAATTCGGCTGTGCCACAATACAGTAGCTTGCTGCGCCTTTAAGTCCGCTTCCACAAAACCCCTTTAATATTAGTATGACTGTCATCTTCTCCCCCTCCCCTTTTTTCAAAATGGCTGAACAGCTCTTTTGCAATCGAGTTAACTACAGCAACCCTTTAATTTGGCTTTGCCTCAATACATTACCTTGCTGCCCCTTTAATTAGGCTTTGCCTCTATGTACTTGGTTGCTGCCCCTTTTATCTCAATGCAGTAGTCTTGCGTGTCTCAACACGTCCTTGTGACGTCACGTGATCGCCGCCATCTTGGATTGACGTCATGCCCCTCCCTGTGACGTCAGGTGATCGCCGCCATCTTGGAATGACGTCACACCCCTTCCCTGTGACGTCACGTGATCGCCGCCATCTTGTATTGATGACTCGTGATCACCCCCATCTTGGAATTACGTCACAGCCTTCCCTGTCAAGGGAGGTACATATCTCTAACCTATTCATTCACGCTACAATGCGACGAGACTATTTTAAACGAAGCTAAAAGCCATTTCTTTTTATTGTGGTCTTATCTTAGGATTTCAATTCGACGATCAAATGTTATTATTTAATTTAGTGACGTCGAAGAAGTCTGTTAGCTATAAGGAAGTAACGATGTTTTAATTTGCCATGTTCTTTGAATCTAACGTTGTAAACAATGGTCGTCAATATCCGGTACCTGTTGCGAAGTTGAAAAAAAGCGACGGACGGACGGACAAAGTCGTTGCAATAGTCTTCTCAGCCGGTACGGTTGTACAGAAGACTAAAATCCAAAATACTCTTTGCACACTAAAATTAATCTTTGGAATTTAACGTATTAAGCCTAAGTCGGTCATTAAGAAAAAGTGTCGTGCATCATAGGTGCGTTTGACGCTGTTTTCACGCAGTTCACTTCAGGCTGAGAATTCCCACAAATCCGTACAGTTATTTTTTTTTGTTCCACATTCTATTTGCACTGATACTAAAGCCAGCGTACGAATGCCAGCACACGAATTTGCCTTCCAGAACAATGCTGCCCATTCAAAGTCCTGGAGTAGCTTCCGGTCTGGGTCGATATATTTAGAAAATGGCGCCGTGCGTGAACGACAGACGCCGTCCAAGAACCGTATCGGTAAATAGATATTAAAAACGTCTAATTCATATCGAAACAGTGAAATTATTTAATGGGGATGATGTTGACACTGCCATTAAACATTAAAAAAAAATAGGGCAGTTTTACCAGGGTGTTTAAAAAAAAAAAAAAGCTATTTTTTCGCATTTGTAGTCACACCAAGTCAGGATCCGATTTCAGTCCACCGCGCACCACCACCCCCTCCCCCAGCAAAAATAATTGCCGTGTAGCTTTTCACGTACTGCAGCGGTGCCAAAGAACCATTTTATCTTCAACTTTCCATGGCCGTCATGGAAAAAGAGCCGAGGAAATATGGCGACTATTATAAAAAAAAAAAAAAAAATCGGACCTTTTGGCGTTTCGATTAAAGTTAAAAAAATGTAAATTAGTCTGAATCCTAAAATCAAGTTTTAATTGCATCTACCTCGTATACGTTGCTTGTGAATATACGCTAAGGTGCCGCGACAGAATGCCACTCTTCAAAATGCCACCGGACAAAATGCCACAATCTACCGACAAAATGCCACTTCAAACATTTTTCACTAATCTTTATTCTTCTTAACGGTCACAATGTATAAACATTTAAAAAAAAAAAATCACAATGACTCTGGCTCTCTGACAGTGGCTCTCACCCTTTCACGTCTCACGAGTTAGGGGATGAATGGTCTACATTCCTGTCCAAATTTAAACTTAATTTCCACGAGTAGATCAAGGAGTCATTTTATGGCTTGGGGGAGGTGGGGGGGGGGGGCGGATTAACCCTTGTCCGCCAAATTTTCTAACACCTTTCCCCTACATTACTAACTGAAGCTTTTGCCAGCTCAACAAGATTTTTTTAAAATACTGGAGCCTATTTAAATATTGAGTATGAACGTTTGTTTCCCTATTTTGCATATTTGCAGATCGTTAATTTCTTTTGACTAGGTACTGTGTCCTACTTTAATTTTTGTTTTCATACCCTTTTCATTTAAAAAGAATTTTGTGCTTTTTTTTGTATTTACTTTTGCCACTTAGCCTGTTGACAATGTAGACCAACTTTGTAATGAAGTAAAGTAAAATAAAATAAAAGTTCTGATAATTACAGTGGCTCAGTCAGAAAAGTAGTTTGGCAAGGACCTGGAAACAAGGTCGGATTGGAAGAATTTGAAACATTTTCCTGCAATATCATAGGAATTTATTTCATATTTTTCCCAAAAAATTTTTTTTAAACAAGGGTCTCCTGTAGTGGGTGGGTGGGGTTCCCAAGGGCGGAACTCTGTAATCTAGGTAATTTTAAACAAATTAGCGTGAATTTGAAATGTTTTCCTGCAATTTAGAGATGCAATTTCATACGAATTCATATCAAAGGCTTTTTGTTTTATATACAGAAGGGCCTTCTGTAGTTGGGGCCTTTCCAGTGGGGAGGGGGGGGCCTATTTGTCCGGATGCGCATGTATCCAGGGTCCATATTTGTCCAGTGCTCAAATTGTGGTGCCTAATTATTCAGTTGCCTATGTGTCCTACATCCACCTGGCCTAGCTGTCGACGCACCATTAGGTCTCAATCCGCCCTCCTGTACGGTCCTGTGCGCTACTGGTATTAAAGCATCAAACAGTGCGTTACTTAACTTCAACAGGAAGTGTTATTTTAACACTTGTGAATTTGTGAGTGTTTTTTTTTTATCAGTGCTTATACACCAGTGACAGTACCGCTTCATTCACTGAGCTAGCTGCAATTCACACTGGATATATGCGAAGCTATAAACATTAGCGTAGTTTGACAAGCCAGTGCTGAGAGACCTTGGACCTACAAATGCTCATTTTTTTGTGGGGATTTGTTGACAGCTGCTGCAATTTTCAGCAAACGGAATTTTTTCTTTCCCGATTACATCCTTAATATATGTTTCACAGTGTAAGGGACTGGACAAAACAAACTTTTTTTAGGCCTAAGAAATCCGCTATCAAAGCATCAGCTTGACTAAAAATGTCGTTAGTTTTTACCACCAATATAATCTAGTGCGCCTTGCAGCTAGCTCAACGAGCGCCACCAGATGCTAGTTTCGTAAGAAATCCTCTATCAAAGCACCGCCTTTAGTTGCTTAGATGCCGTTGGTTTTGTTTTTAGTTGGTTAGTTGCTTTGTTTTTAGTTTAGTTTAGTTGGTTTTGTTGCTTAGTTGCCTTTAGGTGCCGTTGGTTTTGTTTTTCACATTATCATTCAGTGTGCCTTGCAGCGAACACAACGGTTCCTCAACAGTGCGCATTGCAGCTAACACAACGGTTCCTCAACAGTGCACCTTGCAGCTAACACAACGGTTCCTCAACAGTGCGCCTTGCAGCTAA
>JAHWFP010156156.1:958-67455 GCA_023313725.1 Lithobius niger
CTTTCTTTTTCAGGTACTTTCCGATGGACACTTTAAAATGGATCACTACCTGGAAGTTAAGGCTCTAGCTTCAGCCGGAGTTCCTGTATATACCTATTCCTACGACTACCACATGTCTTACGTAGACCCATTTCTTTTACTGCAGCCAAAATATGGTGAGTTGTAGACACAGTGAGGGTAAGGGCTGTAGGTTTTGCCACCACATAACCTTCATGATGTAATTAATTGTTCTTGTTCTGCATCACCCCCCCCCCTTCCCTTTCCCCCCTTTCGGGAAAAATTCAAGATTATACCCGGTGCCTAAGTGCCTCTCTTTCTGTATCGCTCATTCAGCAAAAAATTCTAGCTCATATTCTGATGGGAAACTGTAAGCATGCCTGACTCACTCCTTAAGGAAAAATTTCCCATTAACGAAATGGCTAATCCCTTGAATGTTAGATATTTGTGCTGCTAGGTGATATTAAGCTGCAATTTAATCTGTGAAATTTAATTTTTCGAGATTTAAATATCGAAACCAATTCCATCATAACACGTGAATATAAAAACCATATACTTGCATTGCTTGCAGTTCCCATATCCCCTCTCACAACCTTGCGGTGCATGTGGGGAACTTGCTTTTTGGCCCTTCTAATAGTTGCCCTTATTTGATGGCGGCATCATGAATGAAATGGTTATGCTGGGCCGATAAAATATTGTGTAACCCTTTCGTGCCGAATTATTCTGGTGGCTTTTTTAGAGTCCCATATTAGGTCAGTCATTGGATTCGAATCCGCTTTCGTGTGAAACAGTCGTTTAAATGAACATTAATGTAAACTTAAAATAAATTTTATTCCCTCTGCCTAAAATAGGCCCAAAGCCTATTTCCTAGCTTATAATGGAGTAGCCTAACAGCTGCCTCGATCATCCGGTTTTGTTTAATGCTTTAATACAGATTTCACACCACTAATCTGGTCACGTGTCGGGTGCCTGCTGGCCCAGGCCGACGACACAGCCAACCCAGAACGGCTGCCTGCGATTTCACACTTGAAAATGAGCAGCTCTTAAAATAAGCTGCCTTTTTACCCCTTCTAGTGAGGAAGAGTAAAACCTTCGTGTCGTAAGTGAGGGCGCAATCCACCCAACCGGGCACGACACGCATTTGCATTTCACGTTACTAAATTAGCCGGTGTTAATTTCGTAGTATGAAATTCACATACTAAATTTACAGTATGACAACAAGCCTTGGCTTAGAGCAACGTTGGCTTGGAAACAAGCAGCCGTCGAGCGCTAGGCCCAAAACGAATTTATTAGTATGAAATGGTGAGGGTCCACAAGGCACACGACGAATTTAGTAATCTGAATATAGTATAAGCCTAAAGTGAATGAAAAAGTGAAATAGGCTGACTTAGAAAAGTAGTAAAACGTAGCAGTAATGTATCATTTACAAATTTTTTATATTATGAATTGTCCATTTTTATTTTTATTCTTTTTTAATTTATTTGATCACGAGCGAAGCAGTGACAGGGCACTAGTTTTTCCTAATTCTTTAATTCGATTACGTAAAAATGTTCGAAATGCGTTATGAGATTCACTTTAAAAAAAGGTGCTTTCTGTTAAGCGTCTAAAACAATTCAGAATACGTCATAATTTAAATTGCTTTCACAATTTCAGGTGTAAAACATGGTGCTGACATCCACATGTATTTCGACTGGAAAATGTTTGGAAATATACCATTTACAAAACAGGATAGAAAGATATCTAAATATCTTCTGAACATATTGAACAACTTTGCTAAAACTGGGTAAGCTAACATTTTTAATGAATAAATTAAATAATCCACCTCATATTTATTACCTAGTTTTTCAGCAGACCATCAAGATGCCGAGAAACTACGCTGATCCACCTCACCAAAACCTGTTAGGGCACCTCCAAAAATGATGTCGTGCTATATGAGGGGGAGGGGGAACATGATAGTGGAGTAAAACAGTTTCATAACAAGGAGGATTAAGTGGGATGTGGGGTCAAACGATTTCTCACACCACTTAGTTTTTTTCCCCAGAGAAGTATTTCATACTAATATTATTACAAAAATATCTCTTCTCAATAATTGTTTTCATTTTTACGGACAGTCTGCAGAATGGTATACACAAAAGGTTAAAAATTAATAATTTTCCATAAAATATTTCCCTCTTCATCAGTGATATATCTTCTCCCTTAGAAAATTATGTCACAAATATTGATCTCCCCACCTTCATCAGTGATGAAGAGAGGTAGGGAGATCAATATTTGTGACATAATTTTCTAGGGAAGAAGATATATCACAGTATGACGAGAGAGATTGGGAGAGTTGAAAAGGGAAAAATTTGCTTGACATCATTTATGGAGCCCTTCACAATGCAGAAACGCCCCTTAGAAACATTGGACTAGTATTTTTCTTATTCGATACTGGCTACACCGTTACGTAATTTAAGGTTGTCTCGATTCTAATTTCTAATTAATGTGTTTTAAAGTATGACATAAGCGGATGCCTCAATCCCTGTTAATACGGGAACCACTCCAAGTTAAATTTTTGGCGGAGTGAGCGATCGAAGCGTAGCCTATAACAGACACCAAATTGCAAAATTTTGGTTGGTTGGTTCGTTGGTTGCACATTTTTAGTCTGGGTGGAGCCCAAACGAAAGATCGGATTGGAATGAAATTTGGTACAACGCTTGATACTCCAAACAGTATTGCTGAGCCAAAATTTGATGTAAATCGAACAATTATTACGGGAGACATAATAAATTTTCTAATTTATTTCTAACACTCACTATTGTAAATTTGGAATCGTGAATAGTTAAGGAATTCCGACGATGCATACACCTTGCTGGTGGTACTCAAGTGAACTTAACAACACGGAAAATTAAATTTCCGTTTCTTCTTTCTAGCTCATAACCTTTTTCGACGTAATTCAATGAAATAATAACAATTGGCCCTTGCATTCAACCACTACAGGAAGAAACGCAAACATAAAAAACAAAAGGATTCTGGTACGATACACCTTAGCATCATTTGAAAAAAACGAATGCTTGGAGGGATTATCTTCAGCATGGCAACGAAACTGGTATTTACACTAGCGATGGGAATCCCGAATATGAAACTGAAATCGTCGTATCACAGCGAAGCTATACATATAAAACGAACAATACATCAGACGACGTATTTAAACACAGCACGAAACAACATGTCTGCATCTAATAGTTTACATATTCCTCGTTGCCACGGCAACGTGTGGATGCGAAACCGTGGTGCATTAATGAATAGGCTCAATCTCAAACGCAGCTGCTACTTACGAAATAAAAATGACGACTAAATATTAGGCCTAAAAGCTACAAATTAGGCCTAAAGGCTAAAGTAGGTCTAAGAGCTACGACTTTTGACCTACAACATTGTGATCGTTACTGATGGATTATAATGTGGTATTAAGATCGCTGTCGCCGTGCGTGATAGAGGTGTGCGCATCAATATTTTCGTTGGTGGCTTTGTCAAGACTAGTGTTAGACCAGCGGCAGCATTTCCAACCTGCTGAATTTTTTAATTATTGTTAAAAACTATCGCTGAGATGATTGTTTGGCTTACAGTTAAATGCTTTATTATTATCATTTTGTAATCTAGGGAAGGCACTTTGCGCGGCAGTAATTATTGTTGTAAACAATGTCAGAATTATTAGCGGCGGCAGCCCAACCATCCATGACAAACATGCCGTTTTATTTTTATCGGCGGCGATGGTGGCGGCGGTGGCTCACATCTTTAGTGTCGGAACACAGGACTGGAAGTCGAAGGCTCGAGTCAATTTAATACAGAAGCAAACCTATTTACTACTTATATGACAGACTGCCTGAGCGGGGAATCGAACCCAGGACCTTAGGAAGAGACCTCGGTTTCTGGTTCCAAAGATCGTGGGTTCCATTCCGTACTCAGGCAGTCTGACATAAAAATCCAAAAGGCAACGTAAACAGGTTTGCATCTGTATTAATTGAGTGTCAGATGTGGAAAGAAGCTAAACAGACACTAAATGATGGAGCAAACGAAAGCCTATTAATATAATATTAATAAATTATAAATAAGATAGCTTTGGCCTATTTGAAAATAAAGCTAAAATAAGACAAAGGCTTGCAAATAACAACAGTACGTCACACCAAAAGGTGAATAGCCCAAACTTAGCTGAGTGAGCATTTCTCATAGATTTTTAAGGAGCATTAACAAATATGGTACAGTCATTAAAATAAACACTAAATATAAATTTGAAATAAAGGTCTGTTCGCTCCGCCTACAATAGGCCCAAAGCCTGTTTCCTAGTATCGTTGTATTATTTTATTAAACAGTAAAAATGATTCCATGTATTATTGAGAACTACAGTAGTGGTGTAACCTCGAAGGAAGAGGAAGTCCATAACAAACGTGTTGCAACAGGTTGGTAACAACATAAACAACAAAATTTGTTCTGTGCGTTGATACCCATAGTAATGGTGGAACCTCAAAGGTTGATCAAGGTCATAACAAACGAGTTTCAAAAGGGTACTAACACCTTAAAGAGCAAAAAATGATTGTGTGTTTTGAAACCCATATTAATGGTGTAAGCTCGAAGGACGAGGAAGGTCATTAGAAATGAATAGCAAGAGGGTGCTGACAACTTAAACTGCAAAAGTGTTTCTGTGTGCTTATACCCAAAGTACTAATGTAACCTCGAAGGATGTTGAGGGTCATAAGCAATGTGTTATAACAGGGTACTGACAACTTAACCAGCAAAAATAGTTCTGGGTGTTGATACCCATAGTAAATGTGAACCTCGAAGGAGAGAAAGCTCAAAAGAATGGGTTGCAACAGGATGCTGACAGATTTTTATTGTTATCAAAAACAATTTTGCATGCTGATGCCTATAAGTGCTGCAACCTCGATGGATGAGGAAGGGTCATACTAAATGGGATGCAAAAGGGTACTGACAAATTGAATAGCAAAAATGGTTAGCAGTGTTGATAGCCACAGTAATGGTGTAATCTTGAAGGCAGAGAAAGGTCATAAGAAACTGGTCGCATTAGGGGGCTGTGAGTTAAACAACAAAACTAGTTGTCATACCCATAGTAGTCATGTAACCTCAAAGAATGAGGAAGGTTAAGAAATAAATTGCAACACGGTGCTGACAACTTAAACAGTAAAAATGGATTTGTGTGTTGACACCCATAGTAATGGTGTAACATCAAAGGTTTATCAAGGTCATCACACTTGGGTTACAAGAGGGTACTCACAACTTAAAGAGCAAGAACGGTTCGTTGTGTTGATACCAACAATAATAGTGTAACCTCGAAGGATGAACAGGGTCGGAAGAAACAGGCTGCTACAGGGTTATTACAATCTAAACCACAAAAAAATGGTTCTGTGTAGAGACCTATAGAAATATTACTTCAAAGGGTGATGGCAAGACCTCCAAATACTGGTTACACCATGTTGCTGACAATTTATTGTCAGTAATAATTTTATATGTCAAGGCCTTAGTATTAGCAGCTACAAATTTGTATGGGTGGATAACACAGTTGTTATCCTCGTCCATTGTCTGATAAGTTGCAAAACTGAACAATGAAAATTTTCATGCAATAATTTCAACAACATAGTTTCAAAATACATAATACTGACGAGTAAATACACACAAACTATGTAAATAAGTTTCGAATATAGTGATATCCACCTAAGATTAATCAGACACTCGGAAGATCTAGCAAGAGTTCTTCGTAAGAAAACTCTCGTTCCAAATGAGTGAAACCTTTATTCGTTTCTCCCAATAGATTGAAACTGGTAATTCCAATAAGTATCCCAGCTTATTGTACATTTTTTTTTCATGCAGACTCCTCAAGTTCAAGATCCGAGCGCATGTGTTTGCCTTAGCATTTCTATTATCAACTATTTACTGTCATTTTTTATTATGTGTAATATTCTGCTGTATACTTGTAGCCGAAACAATTTTACTGAACTGCAACGTTCAGTCCACTTATTGGAACCATTATCTAGCAAAAAAAATACATACAAACTGAAAAGCCTCTTCAAAACATTTAAAATAATAAAAATTTAAAGCCACGAATGACGGACATTGGACACGACTAAGCCATTCAACTTCAAATGAACCTAGATGGTGTTCACTATCGTAGAAACAACGATGTGAAAAGGATAGGTGGCTAACTCCACACTCTTCCATTCTCATCTTATCGTTTTCAACAATTTATCACCCATTGAAATTCTTTCTTAGTCATATCCTCCATTCGGAGCTGTTATTTTTTTTTTGTTATTTCGTATGGTTTTCCTGAACTTTTCAGTTTTTTATGTGTTTTTTGGTTTGATAATGGTCCCGAAGATTGTTGAAATTAAAAATCACTTGTACATGCTATAACTAAAACATTAAAAAAGCATGAAAGTGCAAATGTCAATAAACAATAAGTCTTCGAATTGTGTTGAGGGTCTTCTATTTCTACTTTACCTTCCTTGTTTATTCGGTTTGACCCAAAATTTTAAATATGTCCTGGTCAATTCAGCATGCCACTTACGGAAATCCGGCTTTCTTCCTATGTAAAATCAAGTATGCCCATTGTCAATTTTCGCATTTTAGATTTTAGAGCCCTTGCAATGAGAATGAATTAACTTGAAATGTTGAACCAGTTATTTCTTGAAATGTGCATAATTTAAGCTTTTTTAACCCTTAAATGCATGAATTATTTTCTGATACTTTTTTTAAGGACCATATGATAGTTGGGTCAGTCGGGGGATTCGAACCAGCATTAGCAGGGTTTGGAGATGAGGACGCTGACCAATAGGCTGTTGCTGCTCGCTTTGCTCGGGGTCCCCGGGGACCCCTCACAAAGCTTGCAGTGCAAATTGGGACTTAGTTTTTTCACGTTTAGTCAGCTGTTACCTACAGGCAACTGTATGCAACATGGGGTTAATATTTTTATTACTGTGTGTTAAATCGGTTTTTCTATACCTTAGAAGAAACTGCTCTTTTTTTTCATCCTACTCAAACTAGACTTCTTTCTCATCAAACTTTTAATAAGTTTCAAAGTTGAGATTTTTCAGAATTGATTCCGAGAGCATAAGCCTCAAGTCATTTATTTATAATTTTTTTCCCAGCAATCCGAATCCAACACATCTACATGATCCTCCTTGGGAACCTAGTTCGCAAACCCAGTTCCACATTTTAAAGATCAACAATACCCGGTCCATTCAAGATTACGACCCAGACAGTAATCCAGATCAAAAATTCTGGCTCGATGTGAAAAAAGAGATTCAGTCGAGAAAAGCGCAGTAGTATATTGCTAACATATTTTAATTCTAATTGTTATCTGATGGAGCATTCTACAATATTGACTTATGGTTGAGCTTTTGAAATATCTACAATATAACTGGAAGGTTTTGGTAACGATGCTGTTGTTTAACTTTTGACCTGAACGGCGAAAATAAATATTTTGTTGAACAAATAAACATTCATTGCAATGCATTACCTGACTTGTAGTTTGTCTGAATTGTGTATTTTAGTCTTTTGTACAGCAAAAGCTAGGAATACCATAGGAACGACTTTATTCGACTTTATTCATCCATCCACTGCGTTTTTCCACTTCAAAACGGTACCAGGTAGGATAAACTGTTTTCACAATTAGATTCACATCCAAAAATTAGTTAAAAAGAATATTAAAAAAACCGGAAATATGAAGCAGAAGTGCCTCGAAAGTGGCGAAAGTGTACAGATTACTGGTTGGGACTAGGCAGTCACTGCTCCAGCTTGTTCATTTTATTATTCCTATACTTTTAACAAGCATTTTTTTCCTACGATGCTGTAAATAAACTTTTTGTTTTTACGAATATGACGTGTTCAACATAAACACAAAGGCTTCAATTCCTATGTATGCGGAATTTTCATTACGAAATGAAAACTTTTCAAAAATATGTAAGTGTAATTTATCTCGGATAGCGAACATGTTTTAAGATTGTAGTTATGTCGTATACGTTGAACTACAAAAGTTGGAGAGACTTGATAGCTACGATTTTATTTATGGCTACCCCTATTGAAAATCCTAATGGAAAAATTCTACTGGACCAGTATGTCCAGTAGGAAATTTCAACTGGACCAATACCTCCAGCAGGTATTTTCAAATGGCCCAATACCTCCAGTACATATTTTGAACTGGACCAGTAACAACAGTAGCATCATTTCAACTGGACCAGTAACTCCAATAAGAAATGTTTTGTCTACTGGTGAACTGGTTAACTGGACCAATACAACCAGTAGATATTTTCAACTGGACCTGTAACCAATAGTAGAACATGTGCAACTGGAACACTATCACCAATAGCTAATTTCAACTGGACCAATACCACCTGTAGGTATTTTGAACTGGACCAGTAACCAAGAGTAGTATCTTTTCAACTGGACCTGTAACTCCAATAAGAAAGGTTTTGTCTACTGGTGAACTTGTTAACTGGACCAATAAAACCAGTTGATATTTTCAACTTGACCGATACCTCCAGCAGGTATTTTCAACTGGACCAATACTTCCAGTAGATATTTTGAACTGGACCAATAACCAACAGAAGAGTCTTTTAAATTGGACCAGCAACTCCAGTAAGAAATGTTTTGCCTACTTGTGAACTGGTTAACTGGACCAACAGAACCAGTAGATTTCAACTGGACCAGTAAGCAACAGTAGAATATATTCAACTAGACCTGTAATGCCAGTAGAGAATAGTTCATCAACTGTGGTGAAGTAGTTACGCAGACCAATAAATCCAACTGGATATTTTTTCCTACTGGACCAAAACCTCCAGGATATTATCTAATGGATCAGTAGCAACTGTAAACAGCATTTAACTGAATCGGTAATCATCAATAACTATAATCAGTTCGGTCAGTAACTCCAACAGGGAACAAGTTCGAAAGTTCAGAAAGTGAGTAAGTGTACGCCAGGTAATTTGGTAACTGGGATGGCAGGGCCAAAGGAAGCTAAATAGGACGACTGCACATATGCTATTTACATCTACTTGTTTTCCTTGAAATGCCTTTCCTCCGAGTGAAACACAACCTGTTGAATTAAACAGTAACTGTGCATACTTTATCAATCAGTAACATGCACAGACCTCCGAGAGTAAAAGGGCATGCTAAAGTTTATTTTCTGGAGACCTTTTTTTGGCTTATCAGTCTTTTTTTTATCTTTTTTTATCACTTTTTGGAGATTTCCTGGCCTTCTTCTTGCCGTTTTTAGCCTGCATTTCATCGGTTCACAAAACCAAAATGGGGAAGATTTTTATAAAAACGGTAAGAAGGGCGAATTTTCCGGAAAGCGCCCCCACCCCCACACACACACACCACCTGTGAATGCTACTGGTCTCTGCGGTCTGTAACTAAATCCCAAAACCGCGCATGTTCTGTTTGTGTAGCATTAAAGCACTTTAAGGAAATAAAGAAAATGAGTAGATAACCAAGCGCACTGCATTGTGACCATAAAAACGAAAAATGCGTGGCTTTGATTGACTTTTAATCAATCAATTAAGTTTAGGCAGCAAGCGACAGCATGTGGCAAATTCGACCTATACAGTAGTGGCACACGCACATATCGTCCCAGTTTTAGTGTGTCGTGGGTGTTTTTCTAATTGCTTTTCTTCTGCTGGAACGCGATACACAGTGAATTGCCTGTGTATCTTTATTTTATTGCGTCACTTCTCAGTGAGCGTTTGTTAAATATCGTCACAGAAGTAAAACAACTCTAACAAATTATCAAATATTTTGAAAAACTCATACGGAAAATTAACATATAAAAGAATTCTTTGGAAAATCAAGTGTAACTTATATGCCAATCTTATTAATTGGCCGCCTTTTTGCTTGTAATTTGCACCTGAACCATTCAGGACAGGAGTGCAATGTTTTGCACTCAGTAAAAGATTTCTAAATCGATGTCATAATAAATAACTTGGCTTTCTGGCCTAGTAGCTATTCTTACTATACCAACTCACAGGTTTTACTGGACCAGTAGGCGGGGTTAGTTATTGGACCAGTAGGCTCTCCTTACAAGACCAGTAACAAAAGCCTGCAGGTCTGATAAGAATTTTATAGTAAAGTAATTAGTAAATTAGTTATACATTTTAATAGCACAATGAAAGGTTTTCTAGTTGCTAAACAATTAATTCCAATTGATTGTTTAAAACAAAGTCAGGCATTACATAACTTTAGTAGAAATCAGTAAAATAGAAATCCTAGGCCCATAAAGTTAATACTTAAGATTTTGTGTGTGTATGAAGCTGATCACCACCAACCAAAGTTGTTTTTTGGGTCGCTGGAAATGCTTTTACACGTATTAGTGCGACGCTGATGGCTTACATGTCTTTTTCTAATATCTGTTCCTTTAGGGCTTTAAGTTTTTTTTAAGACTTACATCCGTATTTTATACGCTTAAGCGTTTTTTAATACTAACATAAAACATGTATTAGTGCGCGTGTACACAACGACTTGCTTTTGCATTCTCGCAGCTACAAGCTAGAAATTATCTGAAATTCCAACATGGCGGTGGTTTTAGCTCTGTCAGCTCACAACAAGACGAGTCGATTATTGAGATTAGAAGCGATTGGAAATATTGTTTCGTCAGGAGGAATACTGTATCTTACTGTCACGAATTATAAGACTGCAAGCATTTACTCAAACGATGTCGGATTTAGCTAGTCTAGGAAGCGTTGTTACCATGGCAATGTCACCTTTGCCACTGCAATTAAACTTCAGCTACGAGAATTCAAAAGCGAGTATTTGTGTGAACGCGCCCTTATTGTTCATTTTTCATCGTTTACCATGTTTGGGGACTATGGTCTTACAGGCAGTGTCCCAAAAACTACATTTTACCATTTTTTTTTTATTGTGCATTATTGGTATTTATTGTTACACATACATTATTGTAGTACACATGATCCCACAATTCAAAAATTCACTCTTACTTGTCTAAACTGAACAATTATCAGACACATCAATTTAAGCTGAAGATAACTAGATTTTTAACCATTAGATGGAATTGCAAAACGTTGCTTTCCACAAAAAAGTTTCGCACTCCGAATTTCTTTCTTGCATATGACCTCGAATCGTATAATGTAAGGTTGCCTACTTAAACGACTTCTTACCAGTTTCTCAAATACACCAGTTTCTTACACGAACCGCGAACCAGTTTCACGAACCAGTGTCTTACACACACAGATGCAAGCAACACAACTAAAAAAATAGACAGAAAGCAAAGTTTTTTAAAAACTAAATAAAGGTTTATTGACCAAATATTTTCATTTGCAATATCGAAGTCACATGGACATACAAAATTCAAACGATTGTAATCATAGTCGAGGTATGTGTTGCTTTTTTGCAAGATGTGCGTAAATATTTCCAGGAAAAAATTTAGAATGTAAGATAAAATCGTGCACTGAAAAGCTTTCTTGTTGACGGTTATGGATTTACTGTCCTTTCGAGATGCTATGTTCGTCTCGAGGCTCCGCACGGGCCATTCGCTCCGTCGTGCGCATCAACACAAGTTTGGGTTGGCTGGAACGCCATTGTGTGATGTTTGCAACTGGAAGAGAGCCCAAAACACTTCCTGTTGGTCTGTCCTAAGTTTGTCTTGCAGCGTCAGAAAATTGCTGTCTGGACCTCGGTGCTCTGAACTGTTCCGGGTTTGCTTTCCCTTTCTACAGGGAAAGCGCCTCTTTTGAAAATTCACTCTATTGCCAAATGGAAGAGAGGAGTGGGGACGTGGACTTTAGGGGTGGAAGTTGTGCTGTGTGGTCATGTTGGAGTTGTGGCTTGTGTTGTGCTGCGCTATGTGAATGCGGAAATGGGGGTACGAGAAGTGGAATTACTTAGTGCTCGAAGCTAGTGCTCGTCAGTAATGCTCAGTGTACTGCCATGTGACATTTGGTAAGTGGCCACTGGTTAATAGAACGGAATGGGTAGGAAAGCTTTGTTGGAGCACAGTAGGAGACTGGCCACTTGTACACAGTGAGATGACGCAGTTGTTCTGGGAGACATTTTCACAAATCAGTAACAAGGAGGACCTTGGAGGACTGGAGGGTCTGTTACATTCAATTTGTATTTAGTTGCTGTAGTATAGGGTGCATGACTTTGGGCCACAACCCTAATAAACAAGTTCGAAAGAATCCGTGTTTCAGCTAAACGCATATAGTTTTAAACCAATCTAAGCAACGTTGTTAGTTTCCAGGCCGAGGCCTCGAAATTAGCAGCTGGAAACGATAGAACAGCGCATTTATTTCGTATATTCAAGCTTTCAGAGCTGAGCTGAATTATTTCAAAGTTGGCAGCAACAAGCGACTACATGCAGAAACCTTTGTAGTGCGACGCCATAGCCGTAAAAAAGGTACACGGATTACAAACAAAAATGTCAAGTGTGCCGTAAAAAAGGGGGTGATATGATTGAAGTTTCACTTTACTTGTTAAATTTACACGGATAAAAATTGACGATTTTGAATTGAAATAATTGAATATACATTTGAGCAAATTGCATCTGTTTAAGTGCTGTTGTGCATTACGTATCATATACGTAAAACGTAAAGCACAACAGCACTTAAACAGATGTAATTTTCTCAAATGTACATTTGTTTATTTCAATTCAAAATCATCAGTTTTTATCCGTGTACATTTTAACAAGTAAAGTGAAACTTCAATCATATAACCCTTTTTTACGGCACACTTGACGTTTTTGTTTGTAATACTGATTGATTTTGTTTTGATTTATTAGTACGAGAGCTCTATATGGGCTTAACCCTTTTTGCTCTACCATAACTTAGAACTAAGCTCCAAGGCTGCCAACTCAACTGCCACCGAACAACAACCAATCACCAAAACACCACATGCCAGTCAACCACACACATCCACACACACAGACCCGAAGCAGCAAGCAACACTGTACGTTGTTGGACTTCGTGAGTGGGTGAGGCTTAAACAATACGTAGTTGCCCCCTGACTGGGCAAAAGCTCACGACAACACAGATACACTGCAAGAATTTTAATTTCCAGCACTTTTGTTGGGGGCTTGTTCACAAATAAATAAAAACAGTAAAAGCAGGGAGGGACCAGCCCTAACAAGATATTCAGACGGCGGCCATGTTGATTAGACTAATCAACATGGCCGCCGCCTGATTATCTTATTAGGGATGGTCCCTCCTTGTTTTTAATGTTTTCCTTTATTTGTGAACAAGTCACCAGTAAAACTGCTGAAAATTAAAATTCTTGCAGTGTATCTGTGTTGTCGTAAGCTTTTGCCCAGCCCGGGGGCAACTACGTATTGTTTAAGCAACACTAGCCTCACCTATTCCCAAAATGACCAGTCCTACCACAAAAAACAACAACTCCCCCGTTATACTGACGTGCGTATCTAGACTCACGCTATTTTGTCCCCACAAATCTTAACAACGTTGGCAAAAGAATAGTGTCTACGCCCAGTTCACGAAAACTAAATATATCGAAATAAAGCCCAAAACTGGTAAAGAGGCCACCAAGTTGAGAATGGCTCAGCCTTACAAAGGAGTGATATGAACTAAATAAATTAAAAATAAAAAAAAAAATAAAACAAAAGCAAATACTAATAAAGAGGCGACTAAGTTGAGAATGGTTCGGCCTCTCAAAGGAGTGATATGAAATTTAAATATTAGAAAAATTACCACTCTAGCTATGTTGACGTGGCAATTTATTACACATCTGCAGGCCAGTTGAGATCAGTTTAATGCACAATTAAAAAAAAAACCAGTGATATCAAATCAAGAACTAAAACTGGTAAAAGGGACCACCAAGTTCCGAATGGTTCAGCCCTTTAAAGGAGTGATATCAACACACCAAGATATTTGCCAAATTAACCGCACCGACTAATACTTTGGACGTTAAATGAAAACTCGAACATTGCTACCGAAAGTAGCAATGTTCTAGTTTTCATTGAACCTTCGAACTATTAGTTTGTGCGATTAATTTGGCGAATGTTTTGGTGTGTTGATATCACTCCTTTAAAAGGCTGAACCATTCGGAACTTGGCGGTCCCTTTTATCAGTTTTGGTTTTTGATTTGATTCATATATCCAGCAACAAATATCAAATCTGCAACCATCCTTTTCTACGAAAAAGTATTTAACACATATTCAACCCAATATCCACCAAAAATAAATAAAATAAAGATAATAGCATTCACAAACTCATGGAGTCTAGGGACGGATCAGGGTCAACTGTGTACCCACCTTTGGCCAGGGTTCCGACGTCATATAAAACCAGATCACGCTGAATGAGGCATTAATCGCTGGCTAGAGCTTCTGTCGTTGTGGAAAATTAAAATTAAAGGATTAGTGAAGCTCGGTTAAATATTGAACACGCTATTTATGTTCTGCCTTTCCCCCAAAAAATGACAAATCCGGCGAGCTAAAGGTTTGAACTTTCTTATACATGGCCGTATGTCCTTGTTTCCGGTGGAAATATTCATATGTAACTGCATGGCGTCCGGGTTAGGTGATGGGCTGAATAAGTGAGCAAAGTAAATGACAATCAGTGTTTCCTAGCCAGTATTCGCAAAAATATGCAGACACCACTTTCGTGACGAACCCAGGAGAGAACAAACCGTCCTAAAGTTGCAAACGGTGCACCAAGCATCACAACCAGCTAGTTTACCATAAATCTGAAAACTTAGGCTCTGGCAGCTCTGAGCTTTCGAAAGACCTTAACGTAGTTTACACAGCAACGAATTGTACCGAAAGTCCCCGAAGTGTTTTATTCTGGGGGTTCAGTTAGATAAATACAAAGTTAAAAAAAAAATTTATTCTCGTTTTACTGTACGGAAACCACAATGAAAATGAAAAAAAAGTATTTTTGGTTTAGAAGATCCAGTTTTTGACCGGTTTTTTTTTAATGCTGTAATAGTGAATTATCTGTGGTTTTTTTCTGCGCACGTGTGTGGAATTGTAGATGACTTGATGGGTAAGGGGCGGGGGGAGGTGTCAGTTATGTCCATTTATGCTAGCACAGTTCTGTTTGTTTATTTTTATTATCGGCGTTGGCCACGAATTATTGCGCAATTTTTCTTCTTTATCTTAACGTGAACCTTTGACCAAAATTGACACTAACATGATAAATTTCCACGCTAATACTATCTTATTTCCGTAACCCATATATTACAATTTCATTGCTGAGACTGCACTCTCCGAAAACAGTCAGCACACCATAAGTCTGAAGGGGTTCAAAGGACTTGTAGTGAGTGTTCACCGGTTCCGGTCATCTGCCCGACGAAGTCCTAAGTTTAGGCTACGCATTAATAATTTTAATAATGTTATCCGTAGCCCCATTGTTTCTGAAGGCATTGTTCCTAGCATCGAACATACTTGATCGATTAACAATCGATAACAATGTAGTGCGTCTTCATCATGGCGGGGAAGTACGTGGTACAATCCTACGAAGCGAAGAAGGAAAACCATTTTACGCTTTCAGAGGAATTCCTTATGCCGAACCCCCACTGGGAGAATTGCGTTTTAAGGTACAGTTTATATTTTTGAGTATTCAGGTGAGTTTGCAGCAAAATTCTCAACCTAATTAGCTTTGTGTAGACTCACGTTAGTCTGTTAGGAAATGGTAAACTTTAGCGACCTATATCAGAAAAACAATGTTTTCTAGTAACAGTTCTTAATATGACGTAATAACGGATGTTATAACTAGTGTTGTTCACATTTCGTTTTTCGTCTACGGAGCTCGCCATTGTTACGATATGACCAGGAGTAGTTAAACGATGGTCGGAAGTGCCGGTGTTAAATAAATTCCGCCCGATCAGAGTTGTAGTTTATTTTGTCTGCGGTATTTTTTGTGCGTTATTGTTGTCAATGGTTCCGTTAGGTCAATTGCCTTGATTCGAATTTCACCAGGCGTGGTGAGGAGTTTGACTACGTAACGATTTTTGTTATTCTGTCATATTGTTATTATTAGGGTAGGTTAGGTTAGCTGCCTTGGTGAATTTCACCAGGCAGGGTGCGGAGTTTCACCTTTTAATCACTATATTGTAGTTCTGTCGTGTTGTTGTTATTATCAGTTACGTTAGGTTAGTTGCCTTGGTTCGAATTTTACCGTGCAGGCAATGTAAGTTTCCCCACGGAATGACTTTTGTGGTTCTGCCGTGTTGTTGATATTATCAGTTAGGTTAGGTTAGTTGCCTTGGTTCGAATTTCACCGGGCAGGCAAAGTAATTGTCACCATGGAATGACTGTTGTGGTTCTGCCGTGTTGATATTATCAGTTAGGTTAGGTTAGTTGCATTGGTTCGAATTTATCTGGCAGGCAATGTAAGTTTTCATACGTATTGTGGCTCTGTCATGTCGTTGTTGTTATTATCAGTTGGGTTAGGGTAGGTTAGCTTCCTTGGTTCGAATTTAACCGGGCAGGTAAAGAAAATTTCACTACATAATGACTACTGTGGTTCTGTTGTGGTGTTGTTGCAGCAGACGATTATTCCGCTACGAACGCCTGTAATCGATTATTTCCGCCTGTTGCATCCCGATATTGGGAGAGGAAAGACGGCGATGGTGTAACAATATGATATATCTACTCCATGATGGCGACTGGTTCGTTGCGGTCGTACCGCTCGCAGAACAACGTGAAATGAAATTGCGTATATTTTGGCGGCAAGAAGGCCATAAAACTAATAAATTGTTACTGTCACTGTCATTGTTACTTTTAAGTAAGAAATGTTACAAACCTATGTAGGTCGCTAAACTTTACCGTCACCGTTTGTTAACGCCATGTTGATGATAAGTTGACGACTGAAGTTGATTGATAGGTGTTTCATGCGCCGAACTGTTTCGTAGAACGTTGTTTATAGAAAACAGCAGTACGCGCGAGGCCATTGATGTGCTTGCTCACTTTTCTCGATCGTCCTTGGTATCCCTCACATGTTTGCGTGGCCCCTAGGGATATTTACTTACATATACAGGGTGATTCAAAAAGGATGGACCAGTGCCCACCGTTTTTCCCCATGTGTACGATCGAAATGACATTACGTGGATGTCTAGTATGGTGAGGGGGCCAGCTTCACATGTGATCATGGCTCACCTTGCACCATCCGTTCAAGGTCATCACGACACTAACTTCTACACCTTACTTCCTACGCTACCAGTGTAAATGGGAAAGTTGTAGAGAACCGTGAGCCAACGCTAAAGCAAAAAAAAAAACTGAATTAAAATCGTACCATTAGGGTAGGAGTTATCCTTCAAACTGCACGTCTTCAGGATGCCTAGCAGAGAAAGCGCCCTACCAATACAGGATACAGAAAGAGGTTTTCTTACCTAGGCAGAAACGTTTGGTGGGTTTTCCACAAAATTGGAAAGTGGTTTCCTGAAGTTATGCATAATTTCAGTTAAACATGCGGGAGGAGGAGGAAGGGGTTGGAAAGGTGTACTGCATGTGAGGAAGGAAGTGAACATGCAACGCTCATTTGGACAAATACTCTCCCTCCTCCAATACATGTTTGACATGACTGATAATAAAATGAATCATCTTAACTAATTCCCGTTGCTTTGAATAAAAAAAACATTGCCTAAAACCATTAATCTGTCTTATCTGTCTTTCTCCTTCCCTCCTTACTCAAGGACACATTTACGGATCCCCCTTCCCCCCCCCCCCCCTGAAATGCATGCATGAACGTATGCATGCTTCAGGAAACCACTTTCCAATTTTGTGGAAAACCCACCACACGTTTCTGCCTAGATAAGAAAACCTCTTTATGTATCCCGTATCGGTACGGCGCTGTCTCTGCTAGATATCGTGAAGACATGCAGTGAAGCTACAAAGTGTAACTTGTTATAACTCCTACCCTAATGGTCTAATTTTCGTTCTGTTATTTTTTTTTTTTTTTTGCTTTAGCGTTGGCTCACGGTGTTCTACTTTTTTTTTGCTTTAGCGTTGGCTCACGGTGTTCTACAACTTTCCAGTGTAATGGTAGCGTAGGAAGTACAGTGTAGAAGTTAGTGCCGTGATGAGCTTGAACGGATGGTGTAAGGTCAGTCATGATCACATGTGCAGATGGCCCCCTCACCATACTACACATCCACGTAATGTCATTTCGAACGTACACATGGGGGAGAAGCGGTGGGCACTGGTCCATCCTTTCTGAATCACCCTGTATATTAAAAGGATATCAAATATTGTAAATATAATTTTAAAACGACCCTCCGAGACCGTTAATAATACATTGGCTAGTTTTATTAGCTTTGGTTTGTGAGTGTGCTCATAATTTTTTTTTTTAGGTCTTGGTTTGGAGATTACAATTTTAGCACCTAACATAGATTTCTTACTATTTATAATTTGTTCGTTTGTGAGCAAAAAAAATCGTACAAAAATTACTGTTCCTTAAATAAAATCTAAACCCGTGTAATCTGAATAATAAATACCACGCTTAAGTAGTGAATAACCTCTGCATTATAAATACCACTTTTGAATAATAAGTATCACTAGTTGTCCTCTGAAGCAACATATGCTGGTCTAGCTGATTCGCGCATGTATGAGCGAAATACTTTACCTGAAAGCATGAAATGAAAACGGCCACTGGTAGCCCCCCCCCCCCAACCGGTCTCCCCGGCGCCTTGCCCCCACCTCACATTCCCCTATTATGTCGTTAGATTCCACCTGCTGCCTCCCTGTCCCCTCCCACACTCCCTGTCCCCCCCACCCCATTCTCCCCATTGAGTGGTCTGAATATCCCACATCCCTACTCCCCCTTCCTTGGAACCTCTGGTCTTTTGTTTTCTTGAGTTTGAGTTTATTACCAGAGCCTACATGACAACAGAAACCAAGCGTGCTACCTAAAGAATTAAAAATAACTAAATCTAACAAAACCGCCGGCTCACAAAACCACAGAATCAGAAAAATCACGATAATCTGCCAGTTGCCTTACAAAAGACCAAAGTTCCTCGGAGGCACCTCTACGACCTACAGTGTGAGCGGGGCAGGGGGAAGAGACCCACAGCCGAACAAAGATACAGGACTCTATTAAGTCTTGTTGACAAAGACCGGTGGGAAGCCGCCCAAGGATAACACTCAAAAAGAAAGTGCTCGACAGATTCCTCTACTAAACCACAACGACCAAGATGGAGACAAACAATAATCCAGATGGAAAGCATGGGCAAGCAAAAGCGAATGACCAGTCCCCAGCCTGTAGACCAGACCAGGATCTGTTTTAGGAAAAAGCCAAGGCACAATCAGAGGAATAACCGAATGATGCAGATGAAAAAGCCTCTTACCAGTGAGTACGGCAGACCACTTTGCCTGCCTCAACATACAGCCAAAATAGCAAACACAAGACGCAAATCACTGGGGACAAGAAGAAAAACAACTTTATTCGCATGCAGTTCCAGACAATGGCTGGCAAGGTTATCAGCAACCTCGTTGCTAAAAGCACCCCAATCACCTAGACCAACTGGATGGTTACCACCTGACCTGCCTGGTGGACGCCAAACAGCTTCTTCCCAATTTCCACAAGCAACTGGTGCGAGGCATCACATGACTCAACATCCCGCTTAAGAAACCAAATACCCAAAGAAACTGCAAAGAGGTAGAAGGCCGTAATCGAACCCAATAGTGAGAGCCACCAAGATAGTCACCAGCTCGGCAAGGAAAGCTGAAGGAACAAGCTTCAAATAAAAGCTGTATCCCAGTAGAAGGTCGTAAACAAAAACACCAACCCCAGCCTCCTATGACTCACGAAAAAAGTAGGCGTCACAAAAATGCTGATACACTCCATCGTGGCTGGCAGACAAGAACCACTAATAAACAGGGAGACAGACGAATCACAACACCGAACCAAAGGGAAGAGAGACGAAAAAAGGGACGTGAAAATGACAAATACCGTTGCCAGGGGAGTCTAAACGATCGCGGGGCAATTGGCCCAAGGAGCGATAGTTTGCAAAAAAGTGACCACAGGAGCACTGAAGCCTCTGGCAAACTGCAAAGACGGAGCCGGGAGAGCAGTTCCCTTGCTCATATGAAGAGTGGAGCTCACCCGTTAGAGAAGGGACAGGGGTGGAAGGCAAGCCACCAGTGACCACTCATAGGCACTTGCTAATAGAAACCTGAACGCTGTTAGTCGCACACTGCAAACTGGCAAGAAACGGCAGATGAAAGCTTACTCCAGACCTGATATAGACACCGTTTGGCCGTAAAACGATAAGCAGACACGGCCATGAGCATCCACAGTTTAGAAGTGATACATTCTTTAAATGCCGAGACCTTTCTGGTCCAGGCTAGCTGCGAGTCCATCGTGCCATTCGCCTAAATACAGGATACTGAGAGTACAGTGAACAACAGACGACATAACTGATAACGAGTTAAACAGTGGTGGGCCCTTTGAAAAGACTGTAAGTTCGATTTTGTCTGGGAGACCGCAAGCCAACGAGCCACCATTAGCTCCTCACCTAGACAAATAACACGCTGTATAGCAAAAGAGAAAGAGGCAAGATCCACTCCAGAACAAGCCACACTGCAATATCATCAGCTTTAGTGACAACATTGGAGTGCAGGCTGACGTCAACGGGGATGCTGTTCATTATAACAGCAAAACGGGCAGGCTCAAACAGTTCCCTTGAGGGAAGCTGCATTAAATATTCTTCACGCCAGACCAGAAACCATCAACGTGGGTCAGGTTGGGGCATTTGCTAAGAGGGGCAAGAATGGTCGTAGCCAGCCTGCTGATGACTCCTAGGGAACCCAACGAGAACGCCAGCCAGTTGGTAACAACTGTATCATACGCTTCACGAAGGTCAACAAAGACAGCCAGAACAATACTGCCTTGAAACCAAGCCTCACCATTTCGTGACTCCAGGAAAAGAATCGCATCCCTAGCGCCTCTGAACGCAAATTGTCTGGTAAAAAAAGAGTAAGAATATTCAAGGAACCAATCCGGACGGGGCACTAAACTGCTCTCATACAGCTTCTGCACACGCGACAGCAAGGTTATGTGTCCATAGCTGCCGATAGCAGACCTGTTCTTCCTTCTTTTAACAAACGGAGTAAGAATGAAAAACTGCCAGGCAGGAGGAACACTCGCACATTAAAGCACCATAAGAAAAGGATAAACTGAGAACGAGCAACTTTACCCAAGCTTGTCAATTGATGGTAGGACACATTCAATCACACAGCTCCGTCGTAGTGACAGGAAGTGAGATTAGCTGCCCCCCAATTCAGAAACCAGAAGAGGCTAGTCAGTAGAGGAACCCTCCGACCAGCTACAGCTATCTAGTGGGGGGGGGGGGGGAAAAGCCACTGGAAAGTCAAAGACAAGGGAGAACCGTTCGTTAAATGCATTAGCCATGGGAACCACCCTAAGGAGTTCCACACCGGGGGGCCACAAAGCCACGACACAACCGATCTAGCATCTGGGGGGAGGGAGAGCAAAGGCGCGGTCCAAAGTTAGACTTTTCCTTTCTTAGGATGACACGAGACACAATAGTGGTTCCCACAAATTCTTACCAACGGTGGTCAGAAGGTAGCCTGCGGTATGCTGTAACACCCACCTCCGATCATCAACGGCGAGGGAGGAAGCATCAGTCTGCAAAACCGGATGTGGACGAGAAAGATGGCGATTTCTACGAGTTAAACTAACAATCACTACCCATTTTCAACCCATGGACCGAAGTCACCCAAAGCAACCAGTGGACAGGAGCGAGGACGTGTTGGAGCCACACGGGAGACCCTCCGGTCACCAGGTGGGAAAAGAGCCACTGGAAAATTATCACTGTCACTCTGATCATCTGAGACTTCAAAGCAAAAGAACTAGGAGATAAAAGAAGAGCAGAAGAATAAGTCAAGCACGGAAACTATTCAACTCGGTTCTAATAGCCAGATTTATTGAACCGATATTTTGTTTGCACTGATTGGATCACTTACTTATGGATAAGTTCAAAATGAACGAAAAATCCTTATTTTTCGTTAACGGTGACTGTAATACCAGCCGCTAGTAAAACAGGCGTAGCTCGGTTTCTAACAATCGTAGACCCTTTCAACGACTCTTGTTGAAAAGCAACATTCCCTCCTTTCGAATGGATCTAATTGGGGCCATCCACCTGAATTAGAAACGACGCGGCAGCAATTGCAAGTTGTAAGTTGACAATTTGAGACGTTTGTTAGCATTCAGTTAGCCAAAAATTGGCCGAAAATGCCGAAAATCCATTTTTCTCGAAAACCATAAGAGATATGAAAAAAATGTATGGGAATGACATTGTAGAATAAATTATTTCAAACAACTTTTATCTCAATCGTTTTTGTGTATCACTAACGGATCTTGCATAATCGGCCAGTTGGCTAAATTGGGCACCATTTTGGCCGCCATCTTTAATCCGTACATTGATGGCGGCCATTTTGGAAACTTAGATTTAGCCACAGGAAGTGGAAAGGGTCTATAGCGGTATTATGACTTCAGTATGAACTAAAGGTGAGTTATTTAAGTACTTTATATCCTTTTTAATGATTAGGTATGGTTAAAATTGCATTTTAGCATGCTTTCTGGCAGCCATCTTGGAATATATAATTTTGGCCAAGGGTTAAGGGGTGGCACCCGTCGGATTCTTTTTTAGAACCTTAAATTTAACTCGAATACGTAAAAAAATATTAGTTAGACCAAAAGTCGCACCTCATCTACCTGGCTACCTGACTAATTACAATCTTCGGATTTAAAACATCCCCAAATGTTAAACCATAAAATGCACCTATTGGAGTCAAACGTAAACTGAATCTTAAATTTCAAGCACACAGTATCTGCCGCATAAATTATTTTATCTGAGCGTAATTAGCTACTATTAGTAATAAGTAGTAATTAGCATAAAATCAACGATGTTGAAATGTTTTTCGTATTGAAATCCTTTATGCACAGCTCTGAAACAGGACTTTCTGTTGTCTACTCGGTAAACCCCTTCGATCTATACAATTTCCAAAGCTTTCTGTCGCATTAGTATTTAGCATTCAATACCATAAAACGTGGGTTAATGTCTCTGGTAAGAGAAACAGTTGCTAGCTTTCGCCTAAACACTGATTGATTGATTGATTGATTGATTACGCAGAAAAACACCCAAACACTGATAATGGACAACGACAATCCGACGGCAATAATTAGACGCCATGAATTCAACGATCTGAACTTGAGGACGAAGCGCTAGCGCGCTTATTAGCACTGGTTTAGTAAGGGTCGACCTGGGATCTCTGTGTTAAACTTTCAACTTTGAGAGCTTATAACTTCGTCAAACGTAAACATTTAAAAACCAAATTTGGAATCTAGCCTTGACTAGTCAAGGCCTGTCTGCAGTCCAAAAATTGGGAAATTCGGGCGAGCCAAACCCGAGATACAGAGAGGGGCCAAATAGACAACTTCTTGTTCTTGTTCTTGGTCTTGTTCTGGGGACGTACCTTTCGTCTGTCCTCTTTACAGGTCAAACCATTTGTCCTATGAAGCCGGTTCTTAGCTCATTTTACAGGTATTGCTCTGTAGATGTGCCCTTTCCATAAGGCATTTTCTAATTGGTCAAGTGGTTCAGGGGTTATGGAGCTCTAAACGACCATATTGATTGTTTTACATTGTTTTAAACATTGTTATTATGCAATAATGTTAATTAGCAAACGCCAGCTGCAAGACTGAAGATTAAAGGATTTGTTTCTATTGTTGGCCAGTGATAGTAAGAGTCAGCCTTGGGTCTCTGTGTTAAACTCTCAGTTTTACAGTTTAGCTGCAATTCTAAAAGTAACACGAATTAATAAACAAAAACGGAACGTTAAATGTTTAGAGTAAGGGTCTAAAAGTCAAAACCTAGAAGGAACACGGACAAGGTTTGACAGTAAGGGTCTAGGTGCAAAATTTTGTAAGAGGCTGGTAAGCATTAAACCCTTCCCGGTGGTCAGAAATAAAAACATTTTCACGAAAAACTGGAAATCCTCCCATGTGATGATCCAGTCTGTGGTAGTATGATATAGGTTTACTGCTTTACTGTATGTTGAAATTATTTTTCGATTTAGTAACATTGCAGGGTATTCGCAGCAGAGAGCATTACTGGTTATCCTCTGCGGTAAATCTACGAAATATAATTAAAAAATTCTAAAGCATCAAAAGACACAAAATGCCAAACTTCACAAGAAAATTATGTTCTTAAAGTTCCATAACAATATTCTAAGAACAAAGAAAACCTGCTACAATCGTTCATACACACTTTCTGTCCGAATAGAGTAGAACTATAAGCTAACCACCGGGTAGTAAGGGTCTAATGCTTACCAGCCTCTTACAAAATTTTACACCTAGACCCTTACTGTCAAACCTTGTCCGTGTTCCTTCTAGGTTTTGACTTTTAGACCCTTACTCTAAACATTTAACGTTCCGTTTTTGTTTATTAATATAGATATGAGGATGAACTTCCGTGGGCACGTTTATACAATGACTTATACAGCCTAAACCATTTGTCCTAAAAAGGTGATTCTTAGTTCATTTGAAATTTCTACTTCCGGAGATGTACCCTTTATAGAAATAAAAATTTCAATTGAGCGTGCCATTCCTTAGTTATGGAGTACTGAACGATCAGGTTTATTGTTTTACATTGGTGGGTTATTACCAATCCGAAAACGCCAGCTGCAAGGCGTAGACTTAAGAGCAGACAAATTCTAACAATGTTGACGAGTCAACAATTCACCCGCACTTAATAAAACGTGAAGAGGAAGTATTATCCTACGACGAATTTAGACCCACGCTAGTGTGTCGCCGGAAGGAATAGTAGATCATTCGATTGTAGACTTCTGATTGTTAAAAAATGACTGTTGATGATAAAAAAGGCGTACGCTCTAGCAGACTGTGTCTTTTAACTGAAACAAGCTTATAACTGATTTCAGCATGCTGGTGTAAATTCCCCATGCGGTAGAAATCTTTGCAAATCGTTTGAATCGGGTGTCTTGGGTCCAGTAAAAAAGAAAACCTCAACATGAAAATGTAGGAACGTGTTCTTTATGGAGAAAAAGTGCCCTCAATAACGTTGATTTGTGTTATTAGTACTAATAATTAGTCCGCAGGCTCGCATGTTAATTCTCATAGGGCATAAAGACACCTCTGCAGCTCAATTGGGAAAGTTCCCAGATCTAAATTTTGGCAGACAGGTAAAGCGTCATATGCGGAAGTGCCTGTTTATAAAATGGGGGTTGCAGCTAAAAGCACGTGGCCCTCAAGTGGCTCGTAAGTGTAAAATTATTTTTGTAACCATTGTTTGTAATGTCATCCAGTAGACTATAACATGTTAAATGTTACCCATCCAAAACCAAAACTAACATAAGAGAAGCCGATAAGTTTCCAAAAAGGTTCTGCCTTTGTAAGTAGTAATATCATTCAACCAGGGAAAGGCTGCCAAGGTTAATCCTATTAGCCAAGTTAATCGCACCGAGTAATAGTTTGAAAAATTAAATGAAAAATAGAAGATAGCTACTAGCAGTAGTAATCTTCAAGTTTTCATTTAGCGTCCAAAGTATTATTCGGTGCGATTAACTTAGCTAATAGGATTAACCTTGGCGGCCTTTCCCGGGTTGAAATATTTCACTACTTTCAAAAGCCGAACCTTTTCGGAAACTTGACGGCTCATCTTATTACCAGTTTTAGGTTTGGGTGGATATCACAGCTTTCGTAGGCCTGTAAATACGAAGAAAACCACGGTCCAATCGTCGCCTATTCCTTTTTCGTCTGGAAGTATTTCATGTCTATAAATTTTCTCATTCATAATTTTCACATTTGCCATTGCCCAATTAGTCGTTACATCACCAAATTGACATGTTTGGTTTATTGTATGCCCATGTTTCACATGCTTAAGTTTGTTCAATCGCAATTTTGAGCGCAGGCTGCTAAACCATGACGTTCGTTCGTTTCGCTCAATCACTATGTTAATTTTAATCATGCAATGAAGCTGGAATTTCCCACTAAAATAGATAAGGTCAGTGTATTCAGATTGATAACGACTGATCTTTATTAATGGCGTATTGCATAAATAATGTGGTTCACGAATAACAATCGGCGCAAGTCATTATTTTGATGGTTGCAAACTCAAAGAAGTTGACGTCATCATGCCGCTCTTAGAAGAAGAAAGCGTTTTATCTTCGTCAGCCACCATTGTTTGCCACCATTGACTATTGAAGCAGATTATTTGCGTACTAGATGTAAAGCCCGCCGTCAACTCTAGGAGTACAACTGCCCCATAACAGTGAAATGTGTAATTTAAATAATTCCGGGTCTTGAACATGGGTAATTGCGGCAAGGTTACTTCGCTCACTCAATCCATGTATCTTGGGATTCATTTCTCCATCCTTCATTAATTTCCGTCACTCTGGAGCAGACGGTGTCTTTCACGTCCTGTGGCCTGGTTTGTTTTTTTTCGCGCTGAATCCGATTGCTCATTTTTGGTGTCTTTGTAAGCCCTGTAACCCGGGAGCAGACAGATATTTTTTTTTGCTTTTCATTCAAGCCCTATTACGTGATTTCATGAAACCAAGTACAATACCCGATGGAGAAGACATTTCTGTACAGCCTATATGAAGGTGGGCAAATGTAGGACTACAGCTACCCCACAACAGTGAAATGTGTAATTTAATTAATGCAGGTTCTTGAAGAGGGGTAATTGCGCTAAGGTTGCTTCGCTCACTCAATCCATGTATCCTGTGATTCATTTCTCCAACCTTCATTCATTTCCGTTACCCGGGAGCAGACGGTGTCTTTCATGTCCTGTGAGCTTTTTTTTTCACACTGAATTCGACTGCGCAATTTTTGTGTCTTTGAAAGCCCTGTAACTCGGGAGCAGACAGATATTTTTTTGTCTTTTTCATTCAAGCCCGATTACGTGACTTCATGAAACCGAGTACAATGCATGTTTGCAAAGACATTGTTGTTTGCAGCATTAGTGTTACACCATTGCTTCTGCATTGTTTCCTCCGATAAATTGTTTTCATTTTTCTGCCGGAAAAGAAATTGGTGTTCTTATCATTGTTGGAGCATTGTTTAAAGTATATTTGGGCCAGCGCTGGCGAAAGAGTGGCAACAACAATATGTGTGCAATTACAATATACGTCCATTTTTTTTTAAATCATTGATTTTCAAAGGTTTTTAATTATTTACCACTGCATTTTTCTAATTATAGTTTCGCACGGAACAAATTTCCTGTTTTCAGTAATAATTTCTGTAAGTTTTTATCTGAAATCGAACATCTTATTTTTCTCAAGTTTCATTTATTAGTTTTGAAATTAGCGGTGCCAGGTTCACCATACGTAATCTTTTATGCCTAGGTTTTATTTTAAGATCGGTTTTTGAGGACACTATTTCTCCATAAAGAACTCGTTCCCACCTGTGCTGACGATCTGCATTTTGTTTCGTAATCTTCTTTCCAGAAAAATTGTTCCTTTTATCGTGGTGGGGCAGATAATGCAGTTTGGATTCGTGTACCGTAAAAAAAAAACGACTAAACCTTTTGCAATAAAAGATACTCTGCCTCTTAGTGAACCACCTATTTGCAACCACAACGTATTCTTTCCATAGTGGTGTGTGTAATTGATAATGATACAAGACATTAAAACAAGCGAATCTAGACTGCATGATACGTTAACGTAGCATGAATCAGAAAACAAAAACGAACTTGTTTGATGCTTAAGGTAAGGTTTACCTGATCCGAAGTCAAAACAGCAGAGGAACAAAAAAAAAAATTTTCTGTAAGGTTTCAGGAACTGCAATGGTTGCTGTACGGTTTAGTCCACGTGAAACCTACCTATTGTGCACGCAAATACAACTAAAGCCAGAGTCAAATTTTCAAAATTTTTCATGCCTAAACAAAGGAAGACTAATTTAAGGCTGCACACTCGACTATTTTCTTGATTAAATTAGTTCAGCGTTCTTCATTCACATCGAATACTTTCCATTCATCACCCTACTGATGACACATATATCATTTTTCAAGAATTTCAAGCACTTTTCCAGGCATGGAATTTCATTATTAATTTCCAGGTTTTTTTTTTCACGTTTCCAGGACTCGCACGAACCCTGAATTACCTGTAGAGCTGTGGTAAGCACACTAAGGCGATTAGTTTTTAAACATTTACCAGCGATGTCGTTTAGCCAAGTAAAATGCACCACTCATTAGCTGATCTATCGTGTTCGAAATTAAAAACGGTAAAAAGATTTGAATACAGCAGTAAGATTTTACGTGACAGTACAGCAACACTGCAGTATCTCAAACAATATAGGAAAGTTTTATTTGTGTTCCTTTGCTGTTTTGACTTCGGATCAGTTAAACCTTATCTTAATCGTCAAATGAGTTTTTGTTTACTAATATAATAAGGCTACGAGAAGCCTGTTTGCATTCATCTCTGAGGTAGACATTTCCTATTGGTGCCTGTCTGTGTTTCTACCTCAGGGTGGGTTGTGGTTAAGCCTTGCAATGGGGCTGCAAGACCCACATTGTTTTTACTTTTTCCGTTCTGTTTGCTTTGTTGAGGTCATGTCCTTGTCCTGTACAACTTCGCAATTTACATCATGCTCCATCTCTGCAATTCCGGAGTTAGTTTTTTGTTGACCTTGAAACCGGTCGTCAAGGTGATTTTGGCTTAACCGTCTGATGTTTCATCCAGGGCTTAACCCTGGATGTTTCAACGTATTCACATGGCCATGTTCGACGTATCTGCAATACTAGGGATGACATTGAGCAGCAACACTTCAGATGAAACACCCCGTATAACAATTGGCTAGTAAATGCCACTGCTGGATAATAAATTTCTCCTTTCGGCCATATGAGCTGCTATTGGATAATAAATATTCTTTTGGGGATCAACTTTAGATAATAACTAACACCCTTCCTTTCTAAATACTAACCCTGCATAAGAAACATCACCATTGGATAATAAACAAATATTACTGTAGGCTATAGTTTGTTCCACATTATGCTTTCAGAAAACTGACTGTATGACGCCACGTTTCCTGCCACTACGAGTACAAAAAACACGTAAATATCCAACTTGTAGACTGTAACAGTAACTGTGTAGACTCTATAAGTGTGATATTCACAAGTTTTTGCATTCATAGTGGAAGGAAACGTGGCATCATACAGTCAGTTTTCTGAAAGCATAATGTGGAACAAGGTATAGTACATACCACTCTTGTATTATAAAATAACACGCTTGGACAATAAAAATCACCCTTAGGTAGCAAATACCATCCTTGAGACAATTAGGTAGATATGGAGCTAGATAGCTAGCTAGCTAGATATATAGATATCTAGATAAATAAATAAGAAAATCATATAAAGACTTCCATTGATTACTATTTTATTTTATTTAGGCTCCAGTACCTAAAAAGGGATGGACTGATCAATTCGATGCTACAAAAGAAGGCCCAGCTTGCACTCAAGTGAATGATTTCTTCCATCAAAGGATCCTGATGGGACAAGAAGACTGTCTAACTATTAATGTTTACACTCCAAAGGTAAAACTAATCATGTATTGTATACTGCAGAGCTTTTTTTTCTGACATTTTCATGCAAAAGTTATTGAGATACAACACATGTAGTAAGTATAAATCTATCACTTGTTCAAACTACATGTTGATAGATTTATGCAAACGACATGATCATTCAACAAGTTTCACAGACTTACTGAAAAACTTATTAAATGGCTAGCTAACCTTTGCGATAACCTAGTGATAAAACAGATATTACTCCTATAAGAAAAATTATTTAATTTTATTTTTTTATGTTTCCTTCACTCATTACAGAGCTTTGTAGTGAAACTTTAGCATTGTATTATCGAAACGTTATAAAAGAATAATTCTGGCAATTATTAGTTGCTTACATCAATTCCTGCGTATTTCTTTTGCTCGCAGTGCGAAACCAATTCACTAAATGGAGGTTTCTGTAGCCTCCATCTGGCTGCAATTTGCAGTAGATAAGGTAATATTATTAGGTATAATTTTTATTTTCAAAACAGCAAAAAAGGGTAAGATGCTAGCCACTAATTCCCATGCCTTATCCGATTACGAGCAAGTAACCACACACAAAAATGCACCGAGGTAATAATTATTATGCACAACAATAAAAAACATCAGACATCAGTAAACTGGCAATTCTCATCACCATTTCCACTGCAAACAAGTTAGTTACGTGGTGACACAAGAAACAAACCGAAACATTTTCTAAAACGTGCACTAAACAACGTGTTCTAAAGCAATAAATTTTTTATTGTTCAAAACAATAAAAATTGATCCATCTTAGCTAACGAACATTGTGCTTCATATGCCATCAGGCTCCATTAAATAAGACAGGTACAACTATAGACACATTTATATTTTTCCATGTTATGTCAAGGTTGACTCTTCAAAAGAACAGTGTCAATTGAAAGAATTAAGGATTAATTGGAAGATGCAGTAGAACGCCAACGAATCAGCATCTTTACCATCTACAACGTCAACGATTCAGCATCTATAAAAATTGTTTAAAAGGAATTTTTGTTAAAATCTTAAATCTCGTAAAATCGTTTTGTTATTTTTTTTTACATCTAGCAGTGTCGGATATAACAAGCATTGAAATGGAGAGGGAGACTCATCACCGTGACTGACATTTAAACATCCCACCAATCCATGAATATTTGCAATTATGTGTAAATTCCGGGTTTCTGCTAAATAAGCATATTTCTTATTGCTGGTTAGGAAAACATTAATAACCTGTTAATTTTGGATTCCATCCTCACAATGCTGTGTTTAACTGGAGGGTTTTTTAGTTGCTTGTAGCTGCCAGCTCTGGAACCGTGATATGCATGCGTGGGATGCGGTCGTCCTTTCTAAAAGTGCTTTCGCATGATCGGTAGGTCATTCATTTTCCTCCATCGTGTCTCCACGCCACTTCGTTTCCCTGCTTTCGCCAATTTTTGAAGATATTCGATCGTTCGTCTGGCTTTGTTCGTCGCCTGCAGTTTCGTGCCGTCATCGAGCCCAGCCGATTTTTCATCGCACGAATGAAGCCCAAATGGGCGATTATTCGTCGTCTTTGCCTTCCTTTGTGATGACCGATCTCTCTGATGCCGCTGACGCTTCACTGGACCCGTTCGTCTATTCGCCTCTTGATGCACCACCTGCTAACCTACCTCAGCTTTCGTCTGATATCCTTTCAATTGATGATTTGGCCAACACTGCCGCTACTTCACCGCTCCAAGCCGGAGAAATGATTCTGTCTTCCCTACCGGACATTTCTGCACTTGCGGATGAGTGGCGCTCGGACAAGACAAACTACAGCCATTTGGAACGAGCCTCGTCTTCAGAATGCATTCGCAAATGCTGCTCGCCTCAGTCACCAATAGATTTGTCTTCGCTTTCTTCCCATCAAACCAGTCAGTCCTTCACTCGGAGTGAGGTCAACTGTGTCATCGAATGAGCCCTGCAAAATTCGACTGAACTTCTTCCTTCTGCCACTCATTCTGCTTGAAATGCTCTCACAAGCGAATGGCTTGGTTCATCAAGCAACAACAGCCACCAGGACTCTGTTTCGTCTTTTCTCCACGACACAAGTCAGCATTGCTTCTCATCGGCTCCCATCGCTGACGATCATTGCTGCACACTCCTGTCCATTTATCTCGTCTTCCTTCAACTCGTAAAGATGACGAAAGCTATCTTGATTCTACACCAGTTCATCACTGCAAGTTCAGCCTGGAGCAGCCGCAACCAGTTAATGAAGCCGGGCAGCCCGTCCCCTTCTTTTCTTCTGACACCCTCTGCAGCGTGCCACACCTCTGCGGTGCTTTTGTTTGATCGAGCATTAGTCGGGCGTGCATTCGCTGCTTGAGCTTTCGTTCCTGAGCTCTGCCGCCTAAGCTGTCTGCTGCTGTCACGATGTCGTCATTGTGCTGCCATAGTGTTATCTTCACCTGTTCCAACTATGCCGACAACGAGGTGACCACTCCCTCTCTTCAGCAGGAAATCCGATGGTCATGTATTCGATTGGCCGAGCATCGTCATTCAAACTTTTTTTTTCTGGATCTGTGGCCTCTTCGTCTGTTACAGTTTTGACTGATGCGCCACCTCTTCCGAAATACCGCCTGTATTGCCACCTTCAGCCAACTCATCATGATGTCGTTGACGTCTTAACTTCGACACGTCTTCACCTTATCACTATGTTGTTCTCCAAGGGTGCTTTGGTTTTCCTGCCTCTCGCCCATTTTAGGCATGTGCAATCTTCTACATTTTTTCTGCACTTCCTCAACAACAAGTTCTTATCCATTCGCTACGTTGTACTCCTAGGGTGCTTTCGTGTTTCTGGCACTCGCCATCTTAAGGCGTGCATCTTTATCGATGATCAACTAAACTTTCACACTGTAATGTTCTCACCCATCTTGGACTGTACGCCTTCGTCGAAACTGGCATTCTTTCTGGGGTCTCCCACCAAAGGCCCTTTTCTCACGACGAACTTTTCATCTCATCAAGAATCTTCGTATCTTCTGTTTAGTCATTATGGCTATCGCCCCATGGATTCTCGGGGCTGACATACTCATCCAACCGGCCACATTAGATTCAACGCCGGTTTTCCTGCCCAAATCCGCTGTTATTGACGATGTCTGCGACTTTTCAAGGTTGTTTCGCCATCCCTTTTCTAGATGAGTAACCGAGGCTTACACGCTTTTTCACGAAAACTCCAGGACCATTCGCCGCACCACCTTGTCAACAGGTCCCTGGGTCACATTGAAACTCTATTCCATACGCTTCCCTTACCTCTGGGTTTTTTCAACTCCTCGCTTTCACGATCTATCGCGAAAGCTCGCTTATAACCATTGGGTTTTAAGGTAACCCAGAAATGTCTGGTGACGCCTCCGGCTCCTTTCGTGTCCTTTGCTCCACGAAAGCTGTGACACGTCTTACTTCTCATTGGAGTACAAAGTGATGAATGCAGCACCCAGAATCTTACTTGGATGATTAGCTATTAAACAATCAGGAACCACAACAGCTAATAGCCAATCGAGACCACACGATTATTCTTCTCATCAGCCTATGAGTTGGACTAAACCTACGGAAATCTCGACTCATTCCAGCCCAAAGCTTCATTCTTCTGGGAGTATGGTCCAGCCTAAGATCTGCAACAGTGATGCCTACACCAGACAGGATAGAAGACTTCTCTCGTCATTTTAGACATCAAGCATCCCACTCTCTCAGGGAGTTAAATTCCCGTATCGGCGATATTGACTCTATGGCAAATCTTGTCCCTTATGGGTGATGGCTGACCAGACCTTTCCACCACTACTGCATCGACAAATGGGGTACCCTGCCAAACCAATACCAAATATCGGCAACAGCTCCACTTTTCCAATGGAAACTCTTCTCTGGTGGTCGGGCACTCAAACTCTATCATAATCGATTTCACTCCACAAACCAATACCGGACCTCTTCTCTTAGTCGATGGCTTATTGGAGGGCTGCCGACCACACGTAGCCCATCACGAAATATCTCAGCTTTGGTAACAACAGGACCAAGACCACGTCAACATGCTGGAACTAAAAACAGTCCTCATAGCCCTTCTTCACTTCCAACATCTAATCAATGAAAAAGTCGTGCAAGTACAAACATACAACACAACAGTGGTGGTCTACATCCGGAAAGAAGGAGGAGTGAGGTCTCGCAAACTTCACAAAGTAACCTCAGCAATTTTCAACCTCTGCATAAAACTCAACACAACCATTCTGCCACTCCACATTCTAGGCAACAGGAATGTGATAGCAGACTCTCTTTCTCGCCGAAAACTTCTAACAGGAGCTTAGACTATTAAGGAACCCATCTGTGAATATCTCTTCTTCAACATCTGGGGCACCCCAATAATAGTCCTTCTTGCCACAAGGCACAATGCCAGACTTCCCCACTTCATCAGTCTAGTCCCAAACGAGCGAGCCTCTTCAGTAGACGCAGTGATATTCCCTTGAAGAAACCTCTTTGCGTACTTGTTTCCCCCATTTCAAACCGTTTCCACATGTCCTGGAAACGATAAAGCAATCCCCAGGCCTATTCCTACTGGTCGCTTCAAATTGGCCATCATTAGTGTGGTTCCCCCAAATTCTAAGCCTCGTAGTTAACACTCCAAGAAGACTACCTCAACAACAGGATCTTCTATTACAACAGAAAGGAACCAAGTTCCACCCGAACATCAGTGCACTTCAACTTCACGTGTGGCTACTATCGTCAAACTCATCAAAAAGACAGGAATCCACCAAGAACAAGCTATTTGCATCACCAGCAAGGCTATCAGAAGCTCAACAAACAGATTTTATGATAGCCACTGGTCAAAATGGTTTCATTGATGTGACCAAGGGAAAGTCAATCCAATCAATCCCCCTCTATTCGACCTTTTGAAATTCCTCAACGATCTCTGCAAGGAAGGCTTAAAAGGCTCAACAATACTTGTTTATCGTTCAGCTTTAAACTCGGTATTCAGGCAGCAGCAGACAACACTGGTCTTTTTGACGACTATCGCATATCCTCTTATATAAAGTCCTTTGAAATGGAACGTCCTACAAACAGACGCATTTTTGTCTGGATTGGGACCTGTCAATTGTTCTCCAATCACTAATGAGACCACCTTACGAACCGATGCAAAACTGTTCACTTCACCTTCTCACCCGCAAACGGTTTTCTTGATAACCTTGGCTTGGCAGTAAGCATTTGATGTAATGAAATTCAAGCATTATCAGCCAATACAGCCTACTGTGTCTTCGCTCCGACAACTCCTCAGTGACCTTGACACCAAGAGCAGAGTTCAAAGCCAAAACCCACAGGCCATGCGAACCATCCAAACCCATTCTCATCACAGCCTTGACGAAGATAATCGGCGACGAACCAGAACGTCTCCTTTGTCCAGTACGTGTATTTCTCATGGCAAGAACCGAGAACATTGAACTCCGTATCAGAAACCAGTTATTTTTACCCGTCGAGAAAAACTTTAGTGAGACTTTGGCAGCACCCATTGCACAATGGATTGGATAAAAAACATCTTTAGTGCATATGATGATCAAAACAGAAATTGCACCGACAGTGGCATCAAAGTGACGGCACATGAGTTAGGGCAATCTCCGAATCATGGGAACACCACAACTTCATCACAGGTCAAGAGATCCTGACAGCTGCATCATGGTGAAGCACTTCCGTCTTCACCTTACACTACCTCTGAGAGATGATGAAGCAAGCCAGCAGACCATATCGTCTGCGCTCCATCGTTGCAGCCAGATGTGTCGTCAACCCCCCCCCCCCCGGAGAACACAGGAAGAGGAGAGAGGGAAGCCAAAAGGCGGGAGCCAGGACCCCATCTCTAAAGAAACGTTCCTTTTCAAGGCCACCAATCTTTGGCAAAAGATAATTTGACACTCCTGCTTTGTCGTTTTCTGAATAAAGTGCGAAATTTGTGAAACTTTTAGGGGAAGCCAGCTCGTAACCATAAAGTGGTGCCCGCTACCATACTTTGCCAAAGTTTGGTACTGTTAATGCAAAATGAACAGATTATCTATGTTTTTCTAACCGGCAATAAGAAACTTAATTTTGGCGGCCGCTCTGCCCGGGGCGGCTGATAATTGCTTCTTTTGCCTAAGGTAAACATACATAACCAAACCCGCCCTACCTCCTCTCTTGAGTCACCACCTAATGTATCGAGAGGAAAATGAATGATCTGCCGATCGTGTGAAAGCGCTTTTATGAAGGAGGAACGTACCCCACGCATTCGCAGTAAGATTACCGAGCTGGCGGCTACTAGCAACTAAAAAACCTGTAGGGAAACACAACATTGCAATGATCGAATACAAAATTAACACGTTATGTATGTTTTCCTTAGGCAACAGAAACAGTTTTCAGCTGACTCGGGTAGAGACACCGGCAAAATTAATTTTTTCCTGGTATTCGTGAACATTTGAAGATTTTTTACACTCATGATAATCCTACGAAAATAATGGTGTTTTTTCAAGTAAGTCCTGAATTTTTAACAACAGGATGGCATACGGTTGAAGAATCTCACCTACAGTGAGGAACAACTGAAGGGGGGTGAGGTTAGGTTGTCGTATTCGCACTTATTAGTTCGTTGTAGTACATTGAACAGGAATATTCTGGATAGGTATAGGCCTATTTTTTTCTATTTCCATTACAAATTTATTTTTAAAAGGTTATGATTTGTTATGCATTCCACCCGTGATAATCCCGAAAAAAATATTTTTTTTTTAAGTTTGGTTTTAGAATACACCATGCTGTTACGAAACAGTAGACGGATGTACGGTAATTTACAGTTGGCTAAAACAGTTGGAACTGTTCGTCAAGTTCTGTATATTCTAAACTGAAATGTACACATCTGCTCTAATATAAGACAAACGATGGGATGCACATTGCACACTTGTATTATTGGCATTATAGACACCTTTAAATACAAAAAAGGACAATTAAACATTTCCACACGGCATTTTATAGAGTATTAAATAAACTGAGACTGATTCCTTTTTGTTATATTTCCTGCCACTAGGGGCTGTTGTCAAGCAACCGTCTCAACCCAACGGCCATTGAAATAACTCTGCCATGGGATCAAATGTTTGACTTTGGTGAAATAATGACTCGTGTTCACATGTTAATTGACGAGTCTCTTTTTTTTTTTTACTAGCGTGTGTTAGCTGCCTTACTGAGCCTTTTAGGCTGTTGCCATGTTTAGTGAACCCAAATGGCGCCAGTATTACTTCCTATACGCACACGTGGTGTTGCTGTTTGGTCGCTCATGCCCTTGTCCGTGCTTCACCTAACTAAGTTTATTCAATCACATTTTTGGGTACACTGGACAAGCAGCACTGATTTTCGTTCTGTTTGTTTATTCAATCAGTGCATCCCCCTTCAATCGCTCCTCCCTTGGTTAAATAATCTGGATGCTGATTTCCTCAAGGGAATGTAATTTCTTTCAGCCAGGCACTCTGAACAACTGCTTATTTATTAGTTTATTTTCGCTGGCTACTGATTCGTTTCGCTCTTTACTCAAATGTACATTTTACTCAAATGTACTTCATTTTTGGTACCCAAACTGTTTTACAATTTTTCGTCGGCCGGTAATGCGGTTGCATGTTTCTCGTGTACTCAATTTGTAAAGCAGCCTAAGTCCCGTGCACCAAAATTTGTTTGATAGCAGTGGCCGTGTCAGTAGGCAACTGGTGAGTTAGGGATTTTACATAACAGATTTATTTAATTATTGATACAACCTAAGCAAATAAACTGCACAAAAATAAACACAAAAAATAACTCCATGTACTTTTAGAGTTTTGCCGGATTCATTTTCTTTAAGAGTTAAAAAGAGTTAAAGGAGTTAAAGAGTTAAAAAACATCCCATCTCTTAATTGCTAAGAAAAAAATGGAAAAAGGAAAACAAAACTTGTTAAGGATAACCGCCAAGGTTTTCGGCCGTTTGAAGTCGTGATAGTAAATGCCAAGCTGAATTTACTAGCTTGGCGATAGTAAATGCCAAGCTGAATCGCAAAGCTAATCCCACCGCATAAGACTTCAAATGGGAAATTAAATAATTAAAAATGGCACAGTAAGCAATTTTCATATATTTCATTTAACCTTTTTCGAGCTATTACTCGGTGGGATTAGCTTGTCGAAGGAGCTTGGCGTTTGATATCATGATTTCATACGGTCGAAAAGCTTGGAGAGAATCCTTAATAAGTTTTGTTTTGGATCAAGGTAATAGGTAATGTCCCGTTTTGCAGAACTCCGTTTCACAGAACATAATGCTAGGACAGCCTCCCTCCCCCGCCTTTTAATAGAGCATTGTTTTAATTAATGTTTACATGAAATTACTGTAATTTCCTGTTAGCAGTCGCCCAAGCTTTCATTAGATTTAGTTAGATCCCGTTTGCATGAAGATAGTGTAACTGGAAAAAAACATAACGCAATTAGTACTGTGCCTATTTGTTGAAAACACAATTCGAATCATTACTTACACCGACAATTCTGTTTGACAGACATACAAACAAACAAAAGCAATAAGATCATTGACATTCCCACGGCAGAATTCCAATAGAATGAGGATTATCCAGATTCCCACTGCGGACGTCCCGTACCATTGCGGACATAAACACACACACAAACAAGTAAACAAATATTTACGATCTTAGTTATATAGATTTTGATTCGGCAAAACGTGATTCCTCCAAACGGAAACTACCGAGTTTCGCTGAAAAATCTTAATCCGTTTTATTTTCTGCGAAATGGGATTCTGCAAAACGGGATTCTGCGAAACGGAAAATAACCACTGTAGTCTGATAGTTACGGACTCGGTGTCTCACTATTTGCGTGAGTGTATGTTCATCCAGTTTTTAAGTTATAGATAATAGGTAACATATGGACGGAGATTGCCAACAATGGAAAAATTCTGTCAGTTGAGTTGTAATGCGGAAATGGAATGCCCAACCTCACAAGAGAGGCTCAAGGGCATCCCTAACGAGCTTTATGTTAACATAGTCACAACACAACTATTTCATGACTTGTTATCGAGTGACTTGTGAGCTTCTTTTCGCTCACTGTGTTACAACAACTGCCACCATTTATTAATTATGTTTTAATTAATTTTAGTGAAGAAAAACTCCAGGTCGGCCGTTTTTAGTTTGGTGCATTCTGAGAATAAAATACACCTTGAAGTACTCCTCCGTGATGTTAAACTGAAGGATAACGTTTCATTAGTGTCTTACACTGAAGGATCGGAAAAATAATCACTGTTTATGAGTAACACACGAGTTGTGGCGACAGCACTGATCATTGTACAAAATACTGTGTGTAACGGTATTAATTTTTTTTTGTATTCGGAAGTATTTAAGTAGGCCTAAAATTGTAATACACAGGTATTACTCTCTTACTGAATTATTAAAAATTTCTTACTACAGCTACCTAAGAAAGGAAAGGTGCTTCCTAAGAAAGATGTGCTTGTATACATACATGGTGGAAGCCTCATGATGGGTTCATCAGAGACCAGCGTTCTCTCGCCACCAGGAAGATTAATGGACATCAGGAATGTGTTAGTTATCCTGAATTACAGACTCGATGCTCTAGGTAAATCAGTTCCCCTTGCTTTCCATTTGTCAATATATTGGGTAAAAGGGAGTAGTATAAAGGTACGGGGAGTAGAAATGGTGTGGATAGGACTTCAAATTCTCATAGGATAACATGGAAACAATGAAATCCAAGATGGAGTCTTTTGCATAAAACGGCATATTAAACCCCATCCCATTATTTCATTGGGTTAGTATGTAAATGGGAAGTATTTACATTTATATTTAGTATTTAGATTTAGTAATAAGTTTAACATGGGCTGATGGATGTGGTGAGTATGTCTGTACTTTGCATTCATGTACTAAACTATCAATGACGTCATCACATCGTGATTGGCTGAGCATGAGAATTACGCTCTTCATTTCAATATAATTAGCCAAAAAAGAAAAAGTTTTACTGTTTCTTTGATACGAGGCAATAAAAAGGGGTTTTTTGGTTTTGGGTTCGGGTTGGTGAGTAGGGGCGGGGGCGAGACTCACCGTCGTCCCAACGTCGTCGTTGCCCCCCACGTCCCTTTCTTTCCTAGGCTAACAGAGTTATTTTTGTCTTCACATACGTGAATTTTTGAACACGTAAAATAAAAGGTTTCAAAACAAGAGTCGTAGAAGAATTAAAAGTTTTCTTATAAGAATAAAATTTTAAAAAAATTACCTGCGTTCGGTCGATCTTCCTGTTCTTTTCCATGCCAATTAGCATTTCTAGTTCTTAGCCTTACACATTTTTCCCTTGGCCAGACAAACGGCTAGCAAGGCGAACCTTTTTTTTTCTTTCTAGCTTCTTTCGCGTATGCTAGGGCCGTCTGGCCCTCACTTCGCAACTGCGCGAAGGTAAAATTTTGTATGCCCTCGGCATATATCACCTCCGAAGTCAAACGAAGAACGTTGACTTTGTATGGTCAAACACGAGGTAAAAAAAAACGGCGTAAAAAATAAAAACTAGTGAAATGCGTGATTCTTAGATCAGAAATGTTCGATGATGTATATAATATCAGACTCATTAACCCCAAAAAAAATAAAACAACAAAAAAAAAAAAGATGACTGCAGCCATCATCCGTGAATTCTGATGTGTAAGAAAACAATAAATTTCTGTTAAAAAACTCCACGTTTCCACCCTTTAGAACCAGATATAAAAGACAAGAAATAAACCTGATGAATGATATTTTACTCCCCCCCCCCCCCCTACGCATTATAAAATACGTGCCACCTCGCGGATCGGCCAACCATGGGTGAACGCACGAAGGAACCACATCTGGACAAAACCCTGGACCAGACCGTCTAATTGGTGAGTTTTCTTTTTTTTTTCTTCTTTTAATCTTAAGGATTTCTTTTTCCGTAACTATTCTGTTCTCTGGTAGCAAACTTTTCTGTTAAACTGGTACATGCCGAAGGAAATTATTTTTCCTCTTATGTTGCGAATAAAAAAAAATTATTCTTTTTCCCCATTCCTTTTCAAGATTGTCCAGACAATGAGTAGCAAAGTAGGCATTGGCTGAAATTTTATCTCGCGAGGTTTCAGTCATGGTTTATTTCTGTAACATGTGGTTTGTTATATAACTCAAAAAGATTTGTTCTTTTTCTTCAGAACAAATGAAATTAGTAGAGACAGACAGGTTTTTGTCTTGCAACCTTTTCACTGTTGAGGTATTGCGTTATGTAATAGAAGGTTTTGTTTAACATATGGGCGTGTGTTTGTGACTGTGCGGCCGCGTATTTTTTCTGAGATATTTTTTATGTCGTGTAAGGTTTTTTTCTTTTTCTTCAGGGTATGTAGCAAACGAAATTAGTAGAGACAGTCCGGTTTTCGTCTTGCAAACTTTTCAGTGCTGAAGTATTGTGTTATGTAATAGGAAGATTTGTGTAATATGTGCGTGTACCTTGTGATAGCGAGGACGTGTATTTTTCTGAACGTTATGTAACTCAAAACAAAAGGTTTGTATTTTTCTTCAAAGTATGTTGCAAACGAAATTAGTAGAGGCAGACAACTTTCGTCTCGTAAACCTTTCAATGCTGAAGTATTACGTTATGTAATAAAAAGTTTTTTGTGTAACATGTGTGGGTACTTGTGATTGTAAAGTCGTGTATTTTACGGACCGTTGTGTAACTCAAAACAAACGGTTTACTTCTTGAGCAACTCGCAGTAACATGTCAGCCTCGTGCCAGTAAACATCATATCGAATGACAACGAAGAATTTTTCTGAATTTTCTGAATTTTTGCACCGACTGTGTGTTCATGTTTTTTTTTTATCACGTGTTCCATTCATTCCGGCATCTGTACATCTTTTCTTCGGAGGAGTAAAACATTTGTGAAACGGAAAATTTAATAATGGACTTGACGAGCTATTCGTTCTAACCGTTTGCGTATTGTCATTTGTTTAAACTTGTCGTTTCCTTAGCTATTAGTGACAACAAACGCGGAGCTGTGAACGACATGAAGTAGTCCATTTTCTCCACATGGAAATTGGGAGGAACCAACTTGATTTCTTTCTCACGGTCACTTCCTTTCCCTCAGAGTCAGCCGAATAATATCTCTTTTATATTTTCTTTTCATTTTTTCCCTTATCCTTTCCCTCCTCAACTCTGCAGTGTTATGGAGGGCAGCTGGCACAAACCGCTAGCTAATTTAGCGAATTTATTATTTTTTCCTTCTCGAGCCTTTTTTTGTCGTATTTAAGAAATTAGTTTTGGTGTTGGGTTTTTATTTTCCGTATCGTAAAGACTTTACTCTTTTTAAAAAGATGTTGGGGATTAGTTTGTTTTAGTAACTTAGTCGATGTCGTCGCAAGTTTTTTATGTTGGGAAAAAACGAAAATGATAGTGAGGACATACAAACTTAATTTTGGGGAAGAAGAAGAAGATCAAGTTGCTTTCTCAGACCTTCATATTTGTGTCACCAACATTACACGAGAAATTCAGGCATCGCTACGTAAACATTCTACAATCTTACGATCGCAAAGGCACAAAATGTTTTCCGTAGCTTCTGCAATCGTGTGAGTTGAGTAAAGAACTGACATTGTGCAGGCACTGACATTCTACTCAAAAGCCTGAAGTGTTTCCGTCTCTCATACTGAAGAAGTCACATTTGCTCTTCCTCGGGCTAGCATCCTGCTCTTCTTCAGACCTTTACATTATTCCTTGAGCCCGGAAAAAATCTTCGCAAGGTTAGACAGACATTCTTGCGAAAGCTCACAACTGACTAGTTTTCAAGTTATGTGAAGTTCAAAGGTATGTGACAAGAATTTTTGTGCTTTTTGGTTCCAACCCATCTTCGAACGCGTGTAAGTTGTTCCGTAGAGCGAAACATGTAAACTTCTCTCTCCAGAAAATTAAACAGCAAAACTGAAAAAAAAACTCTAAATAACTCTAAATGAGAGAATGTTTGTTCTGCAAGTTACAAAAATTGATCTAGTTCAGTAGCGTGAATCTCAAACGAGAAACAACACAATTGAGAAAAATATGCCTTCTGAAAAAAAATACAATACCTTCTTCCATAGCTTCACTAATTTCAACCTGCGCATTGTTCCATAGGGCGAAATATGTAAACTTCTCAATTGATAGAAACAAACAAAATGAAAAAAAAAAATTACTTTTGTGTGAAAAAATAAAATACAAAGTTTAATATCAAAGTTGAACAGAAAAAGTGAGAGTGCAGTTTTTATTTTTTTGACTGTACTTTTCGTTTTGGAAAAGATTTTTACTTTTTTTTAATGAACGTACTTTTTTTTTTACAGCTGAAGCGGAAGAAATAATGGTGAAAGAGAAAGGCAAGACTGTTTTTTTTTACATTCAAAGTAGAAGTTTTTATAGAAGTTCAATTGAAGTTTTGTTTTTGAAAAGGTTTTTTAATTCACGTTTTTTTTTACAGTTGAAGTGGAAGAACAAACTTTGAACAGAAAGGTAACGCATTTATATTTATTTCAAATGAAAGTTGAAAGTTGTTTTTTTGAAAGAGATGAGAGAACGGAAAAGTTTTTACTTTTTCATCTGATGTTTTGTTTTTACTTTTTATATATTTTTACAGCAGAAGAAAAAAGGTTCAACAGAAACCTAAAACTGAAGTTTTGTCAGTTGAGGTTTTGTTTTGGAAAAGTTTTTTTTTTAATTCCCGTTTTACTTACAGCTAAAGCAGAAGAACAAAAAGGTGAGACAGTCATATTTTTGTCAACTGAAAGTTGTTTTATTTTTTGGAAGAGTTGACTGAACGGAAAAAGATTTTACGGAAGTTTTGTTTTTAACTTTTTTTTTTACATTTATACAGAGGAAGAAAAAAAAGATTGAACTGAAAATTGAGACAGTTTTATCTAAGGAACATTTGTTTTTTTTTTTTAATCTTTTCAGATAAAATCTTGATGCATCCTAAGGTTTTCTTTACTGGAATTGATGGAGCACTACTGCTATTGCCAACCGAAAGAAAACTTATGCCAGAAGATGGACTCGTACCGATCACTTGTCAATGTGTAAAATGGCTGAAGCCGGGTTCTTCAGGTGCGAGAAACGAGTGGACGAAAGCAATAAAGTGCGAGACAGTGTGATATGCCCCTGCTGTTACATAGTCCAGTTGGAGTAGGGAAGAATATCCTTTCGCAGACCACAAGAAATAACACCTTCATGCCCTTATGTAGTGGAATTCTTGCGAGGAAGCAGTACCAATTACCAGGATGACTTTGACGATATCAATCCGGGTTGTGAAAGAACAAGCGTGAGAAAAGATGAAGTGAAAAGGACTCATTTGTCTAGTTACTAAGCGCTCAAGTTTATCACGAAAGAACATAGCTATGGGATGGCAAGCCAAAATGAATAACGGTACAGAAGTAGTGTACGGTATGGTGAGCATAGAATGAAAACTGAGAGAAACTCTCATTTAAAATATATTTCACATTTTTATGTATGCTAAAGATCACGCTGGATCTAGTATGCAATGCAATGTAATACCCAAAGTAATTTTCAATTACTTTAGATATGATGCTAGAGAAAAAAATGGAAAAATAAAAACGTAATTACTTTAAAAAAATGTGTTTGTGTTGTTTTCTTGTATGTTCTATATAGGTAAGACAAATGAATTTTTTCTTCGTTTAAGGTTAAAGAATTGGCAGAAGGCTGAAATTTCTTTTTTATATCGTGATAAATACATTCTCTGCTAGCCTAGGAAAAAAAGGGACGCGTGAGGGGTGGGGGGGGGGGGGGAGACAATGACGTAGGGCCAATGGTGAGTAGGTGGGATATCGCCCCTGTAGTCACAAAACCGAACCCAAAACAAAAAAATCCTTTTTATTGCCTCGTATCAAAGAAGCGCAAGAAAACTTGTTCTGTTTTGACTATTTCCATTGAATCGAAGACTCGATTCACACTCTCAACCAAGCATCCGTCAGTCCATGTTAAACCTATGGAGTTCCTGCACTTTGTATTTACGCATAACCCATTGAAGTAACATGGGATGGGGTTTAGTATGACGTTTTACGTAGAAGACGCCATCTTTGATTTTATTTTTCCCATGTTATCCTTTGAGAATTTGAAGCCCTTTCTACTCCCCCGAACCCTTATACGCTTCATTTCGAGTCATCGGCATAACTGCGATTAAAGAATCAAGGATCTAAATTTGGAACTCTCTCCTTCTAGTACGTAATATTCCTCTTCGTATTTAATAGTATCTTCATACGTACCGTTTTATTATTTACTGCTTCTCTTTTTGTACTCCTTCCAATAGTTCATACTTTCCGTATTTAACACTTTATACTCCTCTTCATATTTAATATTCCACTTATTCATACTCTTCCTAATATTTATTAGTCCTATTAACACTTTGTTCGTGTACCTCTTCTGATACTTGATAGTTCAAATCAAATTCTTACTCCTTGTACATTTATATATTTCCCTTACACTTTCTCTAATATTTATCACTCCTTTTCATGTACGGTTGTTAATCCGTACCATTCTTGTTAATGTACCACTCGTAATACTTACTTTTAGTCCCCCTCATATTAAATACTCCTCCTTATTCTTACTGTTTGTAATAGTTATTGCTCCTGTTCATGTTGTTTTCCTTATACTTTATACGCTTCTTTGTGTTTTTCTGTTGTTTTCTTTTATGTACTATATAGGTAAGACAAATGAATTCTTTCTTCGCTTAAGGTTAAAGAAATGGCACGGCACGATGGCTGGTGGGCCCATGACAGAAGGCTGACATTTCTTTTTTATATCGTAGTACTTATATACTACTTTTCATGTTTAAGAGACCTCTTATACTAACTACTAGTTGTGCCCGTACGCCTGCTATGCGCCCCCCCCCCCACCCCGCATCGCACCCGCATGTCCCCCCCCCCCCTGCCACACCTCGTTGCACCCTCTTCCTGCACTCCCATAGTGTGGGTTCTGGATATCTCTCCGCCTCCCTACGGTACGTCAAGTGTTTGGTCTTTGGTTTTAAATATATCAAAATATATCACATATGCCCTCCTCCCACAATTTGTTTAATCGCTAATCCCACACTCCTGCCCCCTCCCGGATACGCATACGTGTTCCCCCACACACACTTACCCGGGTTGCCCCCCACCCCCCGCGAAAATGTCGGCCCGTGACATTCCCGTTTGGTGCAGCCCCGGAAAAGTCGCATGCGTGTTGACTGAAGCTGAAAAACCCTATCACTGAGAAATGGAGCATTCAGTAAGCAAGTACTTCCATGTTTAAGTTAATCCTTTGAAACAATTCACTTCGGTACCGCGCATTGCCCCCCGCGTACACTTGCCCTGCTCCCCCCTCCCTCCAAAAATGCAGTCCCGTGACATTTCCGCTTTGGTGCAGGCGTGGAAAAGTCGCATGCTTATGTTTGACTGAAGGCTAAAAAAACCCTATCAATGAGAAATCCAGCATTCAGTAAGCAAGTAATCCCATGTTTAAGTTAATCCTCTGAAACATTTGACGTTAGTACCACTCATTGCGAATTGTTTCAAGGAACGATTGTTGCAGCCCACTTAAAAACAGTTCAACTCCTTTCTGGAAGCGAGCATTTAGGAAATAAATGCCCCTTTACATCGTATCACGATGCCAATTTCTCGAAATTAGGAATCTATCGTCGTTTGGTTTAAAGTTGTCTCGTTTAGTAGACACGGGTTGTTTTTTGTATTTTTTTTAGCTCAAACTCCGACAATGGCACATTCCACGCGACTAAAACTTTGTTGCTGCTTTGGTGCCACATGGAATAATACGCCAAAATATGATCCAAATACCGGTGCGGCAGGTACGGTGAGTGGCGCCATCTCTTCGAAGAATTTGGAAAAAGTGCTATAACCCAAACTCGTAGTCCAAGGCCGTCAACAGACGGCGACATGGCAGGTTTGGTGAGTTGCACTATCTGTTTGAAGATGTAGGGAAAGTAACCCAACCAGAATTTGGAGGCGAATCCCTTTAACAGGTGGCACTACATGGTTGGGTACTTGATTGTATGACGGGATGGTGAGGCCGGTGCACTCAGCCGCTGCTGCCTATTATATATGTAGATTCCTACTATTTATTACTTCTCTTTAAGTCCTATTGTAATACTTTTTTTCGGTCCCTCCTAACATGTAATGCTTGTCTGGATGAGCGCCTCTTAATACTTAGAACTCCTCTCCGTGTACTCCTCATAATACCGAGCGTAAACCTCTATTGGTAGTAATAAAATCTTTTTTCAATTAGGATTTTTAAGCACTGGCGATGAAGCATCCCCAGGCAATTACGGACTTCTAGATCAAACTCTTGCACTACAGTGGGTAAAAGATAACATAGAAGCATTTGGCGGTAACCCAGAATCAGTTACCATACTTGGACACAGTGCTGGAGGAGCCAGTGTTAGTTATCACCTTATATCCCCACTATCAAAAGGTAACAATAGTATGTATTTTATGTTGTGCACTAACTCTATTGGAGGAATTATGAACTAAGTATGAAGTTTGCTAAATTTTATTCTCTTGTATCAGAGTTAGTTCATCTCATCTGTCACAATGTGGATAACTGGATATGTTTAAAAAAATTTTTTCATGTCAATGATAAAAAAAAAATATGTGTAGATGTGCTGCATTTGTGGGTCTGTAACTAAAAGAAAAGAAAAAAAGAATAATTACTAATGCAAAAGAAGTTTGTAGGCTGAGATCAGCCCTTACAAACGTTCATTATATCCTTTACAATAAAACAATTGTTAATAATAACAACATTTTTAGATGCAAATCGTCCCTTTAACAGAAAAGCTCCATAGTCAACCTTAACATGTTTCAAACTAAGAAACTTGAGACAAGTGCTGGCTACCTGGGTGGGGTAAAATATCTTTGCACTGGTTCAAGAAAATTAGATCAATATCTCAAGCAAATTACGGAGACCAGCCGGAACTATCGTACTCCAAACCAGCCCGGAAGAGGCCCATCTAACCCCAAAGCAGTGCCTAGTTAGCATTAGCATTACTATGAACATTCGTATTTATCAACACCAAGAAAAGCAAATGCATGGTACAATGTCTTTGTCCACAAACTTTTGGAAGCCCGTTCTTGCCCGAATCTTAAAATCACAGAATTGTATATATCGACATTTATTTCATGCTCCTAACCTGTTGCTAACCATAAGTTCCAAAAAATGTGGCTGACAAATGCCACTCTACCCGCATTGCCACGGTGACAGGCAATGAAGAAAAGTCATTACTATGCTACTCCCAGTTTTTCTTTCGTTCGTGATCATTTTAATCATTTGACTCCTTTTGCCACCTGTTGAGAGCTCCTCAGGAAAGCCAACTGCTTATGGTCTTTTGTGGATTTGAAACGGGATACAATGCCCACCACCTTGACCACCTGTATGGTCACTTGGCTATCTGCAGGGTGTCTCTACTAGAGTCTCGCAATGAAACCTGTACTGCATTCTGGAGCGAACTCAAGAAAAAGCATCTTGGGCAGAAGGAGAGTAAGTAATGAATTGAAACTAGTGTACCATAATGTACCAGTTGAACTAATAAATAAAGATTTGATGGTTAGACCGATTTACTTTCCAAGACTACCTATATGTAAAAGACTTAATGCTCGGTTTCACGTAGCATGCTAGACGCATCGTCCAAGCGTTGCCCTGCAGCGAAATCACGAAGAACGTACTATCCCAATCGTAGCATTGATTAGCATTAGCGAGATGCATAAAAAGGTGGTAATAGTTTCATTATTAGATTTACCGGTGTTGCAAAACTAAACGAACATTATTTTTCGGTAATGGTGACTATTCTTGAAGTCTTCGGACGATTTACTGCTACGTCAAAGGATCGTTTAACACATTTCTAATGAGAATAGAAAACGCCATAGCGTATTACACAGTACAATACACACGTACCTTGGTTCTTCTTCTGTCTTTGTTTTGTCGTCGAGGGAACAGCGAGGTACGTATCATGAAAACATTGTTGTTAACCTTTAATAATTTGGTGTCAATGCAGTGTTTTAAGTTTAAAATCATCATATCGCACGTTACGAGTACCTTTCACAGTTCAATCCGCATGCTTGAGCAGTTCATTTTTGAGGTGTTCGCAACGCGACGGGTGGCAGAATCAGCGGTTAACTGGACGACGCATCGAATTTCTAACGTTAAGCCTCTTACATCCAAGTAGCCTAATACTTTCTAAACATCGTTAGAGCAGCTGATAGGTTTCGGGTTTAAATTCGCAGATTTCTTTTTTTTTCCGCAATAGAACATCCAAAGTTTTGATACTTTGTTCAATTGTTACAGGTCTGTTTCATCGTGCTATGCCATTGAGTGGTTCTTCCCTGGCTCCCTGGGCTTTTGATGCAAAGCCAATACGTTGGGCCAAATACTTAGCCTCACGGACAAATTGTCCTGAAGTACCAACAACTGCCATGGTGGAGTGTTTACGAACTAAACCGAGCAAAGAATTAGTTTTAGGTTTTGAACACTATGAGGTATGTATAAAGAGTATGAGGTACGTATAAATAAAAGAAATTGTTGAGATTTTTCTATTCCAAATATCCTTGTATAAATGGCTACTGGGCTTAAATACTGACTCTATAGAAAAGTTATTCAAAATTGTAAGCTAAACTTTCTTTCGCAATAAGTATGTCTTACCTTGTCTATCCATTACCTTCCTTGTCTTCCATTAGCCTCAATCCCCCCATTACCTTCCCATTATTTTATCATTGGTTTTATGTTTATAGTTAAATAATTCTATTATTAATTACATGTTGTGACTAAAGTTTTGCAGCGACTTTTTCTTTTTATACAATGTTTTGTTTTATAATTTATTGTTGGTACCTGCATGCCACACGCGGGCATCAGCTCTTGTGGGATGTGGGCACATACTGTATTGTTATACTGCAATTGTTTATTGTAATAAACTTACTTACTTACTTACTTTGTAAGCAACATTTTTTTAAAGAAGACATTCGACTTTGGTTTCCCAATGTAATAAATAAAACTGATTAAAATATTAAAATAATTGGTCGGAGCAATAAGCTATTATTATTAAAAAATCGCTTAAGTTTGTAAAAAAAAACATATAAACATAAAAAAAACTTAATACGTGCAAAAGCAGCTCCACCACCCCAAAAATTAGGTGGAGCTTCTTTTGCACTTATTAATGTGACGTTGATGACTTGCATGTCTTTTTCTTGTATCTGTTCCGTTAAGAGTATTAAGTTTTATTAAGGCTTACATAGGTGTTTCATACATTTTAGAGTTTTTTAATACTTTTTTTGGGAGGGGGTGGAGCGGGGTGATATTTCAGTTAAATTAAATACCTATAATTTTGGTATGAGATAATCGCGATATGATATGAATGCTTGTTGAAATAAATAAGTCGCATTAAAATAGCATTCAAAAGACCGAGTCATAGGTACGACGTCTGGGTTAGAGCAAAATTTCCCACCAAGAATAAGAATGACAACAAGCATACTGTAGTCACCTTAAAATAGCGTTCGAAACGCCCTGGTACATGTTAAGACCTATATTTTCAGCTATACGAATTGAAAATCAGTTCACTGGTTCGAATTTTAAGTGAATTGAAAATTCCCCAACAAGAAAAACAACAACCATAATATTGTAGTCGCATTAAAAAAAAGGCCCTTGACCTTGTTCATACCTATGTTTATACCTTGTTCATACCTATGTATTAAGCTGTAAAATTGAAAAATCTGTTCAATAGTTTAATTTCTATGTGAGAGCAAAATTCCGCAAGAAGAACAACAACGATATGATAGTCACATTAAGTAGCTTTCAAAAGGCCTTAGGTTTGTTCAAACCTGCGTTTTACACCTTAAAAGATGAAAATTGGCTAATTGGCTCGATCTCCAGGTGATGGCAAAAAGCCTCAGCAACAAGCACAACAACAACAACAGTTTTGCTGTGGATGGCAAGCGGTTCAATTGTTGACATGTAACTTTTTAATGCGTTAAAATAGTTGCGACACGGCCTCAAATTCCCAAATTTCGTTGGTCTATGTCAATTCTGGAGGAAACTAAACCGTTACAATTTGAAATTTAATTAGAAGTTCATAACGAAGCATGCAAACCAACAGCCTATTTCGTTGGTAGAAATATAATTCTGTAATTCTCTATCCTTCTGTAGAAACAACTGCAGCTAATCTACTCAAACGAAAAATTAAATTTAAAAAAGGCATAACACAGCAACTCGTCAAATTGTGTCAAAAACTATTTCCCAAATATTAAAAATAGTAAAATTTCCCAAATAGTAAAAATAAATACGTTTTTACTTTTGTTTGATTGGATTATTGTCGCTAAAATGCAATGGATAGCCGATAAACCTGAATCTTGGGGAGGGAGAGACGATTTCTATTAAGAATTTTACTTCGGCACGTGGATACATTAGCATTTCCACATTTGCATGGTCAATTTTGCTTTTCATGATTACAGAAATTTGCCCTCTAAACGAAATAAGTGTGAATATTTATCAATACTCCAAATTTATTGGCAGAGAATCATTCTCCTAACTTTGCTCAATCCCTTCCCTTTCAAAATGATTTCTAAGGAAGCGACAGGATATTCTGCCGTATCCTAGTGTTACGTAATGTGCTAGGCAAATAACTTGAGTTCTATAGTTCACAGCCGAGCAAGAGATGCTACAAGTAATTAGTATTAAAAAACGTTTTAGCGTATAAAATACAGATGTAAGCCCTAAAAACGTAAAGCTTGTAAGGAACAGATATTAGAAAACTACATGTAAACCATCAACGTCGCAATAATACTTGTAAAAGAATCTCCAGCACCCCAAAAAACAAGCTAGAGCTTCTTTACATGCATTCGTGGGACGCTTATGGCTTACATGTCTTTTACTAATGTCTGTTCCTTTAGAATTTTAAGTTTTTTAAGGCTTACATCCGTATTTTAAATGCTTAACGGTTTTTAATACTAATATCTAATATACTGTATGTTCTTGTACCAGCAAGAGTAACCAAGACAAGAATATTGCAATCACCTAAAATAACTGTTATACGAGTTTTTTTTAATACCAATGTTAAGCTATAAAAATTGAAAATCGTTTCTCTGGTTCGATCTCTAGGTTAGAGCAACATTTCCATAACAAGAAGAACAACAAAAATTGCAGTCATATTGAAATAGCGTTCAAAAGGCCCTAGGCCTTCTTCATACCTACGTTTTAAGCTATAAAACTCAAACATCGATTCATTGATTCGATCTCCAGGTCTAGTACATCTGTTAAGGGCCAGAATTTTGGCTAATCACGCACATCCAGCTAAAAGTCATGAAACTTGGTACAAAAGTCAATTCTTAGCTTATAAATCGAGCTAGCTACGGAACCTCTCGAGATACCCCCTAGGCCACTTCCTGTGCCCCACCACTGCATACTCCTGTATGAGGTTATTGAACAACAACTTCCTGTTGATCGTGCTAAAGCATGAATTGGTACACAAGTCATTATTAGCAGTACAAATCGAACTACGTAAGAGAACACAGGGTGATACGGGGGGGGGGGGAGGGAGGTTCGCCTTAGGTTGGGTGTATCTCTTGGGGTTCAATAATTATGTAGTTCGATTTCCACTGCTACAATGCATGTGTTTAGTACGTTCAGCAAGAATTTGTTGGTAATCGATGCTTCATGAGGGTGCACGGGGGGGGGGGGGGGACAGCTGGCGCATGCTTTGGTGGTATTTTTTGGCTGGTTCCATTTCTGCTACTGATTATCACTGATGTGCCAGAAGGCATGCTTTTAATATATATTCTGGATTTTTTTAACATCACTGTAACGTGTGACGCAGTGACAACCCGAGCCATTGCACTGTAACTGGGGTTAGCACTAATAACCTAGCTGTTGGCGCTCTGCAAGACCTCAATCCATAATCTGTGACCGAATCTAGACAGCTTGTCGCCACGGACAAGATGTGGTGTAAGAAGTGACTGCGTTTCTTCAAAACGTGTAAAATCGGCAGTAATACTATTTTTATTCTATGTTTAATATACTCTCTGCATTCTTCGTGCTAAAATAACTTGCAATGCATTATATCAAATGGCTTTGTGATGTTTTGTAGTTATGTAAACCATGCGCAATGGCTGTTTGCCGTGACATCACCATGAGTTAGCCAATGACGAACGAGAACAACGACTGTTTGGCCATCTGATTGGACTAGCCCAGTCACGTGATATGCACGTCACAGCAAGCAGCCATGGCGTGTGGAATAGGTCACTAGCTTTATAATTCTTTCTCCATTACAGCCGCTAATTAAAAAATCGACGAACATATTAATGGAAAGCGCAAATGTCCCAGAAAATATTTCAGGAAGGGTTTTATATTCGAACTCATGAATTTTAGGCGTGAAATGTCCATTTTCACGGAATGTCAAACAAATTGGAACAAAACTACGAGCGTTATCGTTTCCCAGACAACCAAACATGCAGACAAACAGACACGCATAAGCCCAATTCAGTCGATTATTCGACTCTGCTCACTTTGCTCGTTCGTCCAGTAAGCCAAGCGAAATCATAAATCAGCACACTTTGTCGTTAAAACTGCATTCGTTGATTCCATCACTCCCTTGCTGGGTTTCAGAAAACCAAAGTGGTCAGGGTAGAAGCTTTGGGACAGTGTAAGCCACAACTGCGGCATGTATCTCAATGGATCGACCTTGGGTGATGGATTCAACATACACTTATCGCTGTAAAGTTACTGGCTGAAATGACAAGGGCGTCTGTGCAGTGATCCTAAGTTTGTTGGCTCGCATCCAGTTCTTGTCATATCATGGGACTACACGTCCATAAAAAAAGGCCTGCCGAATATTTTTAGAGCGTGATTTTCGTGTTGTGTTATTGTTTTTCGTTTTCTACTGGATGATTATTGGATGCCTAATACTCCCAACAACCGTCGATACCTCATTTCCGCACCACGACAAGTTTAAGGTGGTTACAATACAAGTCTTTTTAAAACATATTTTCTTATTTTTAGGAATTCACATCCTTTCCCTTACCCTTTGCACCAGTTCTGGACGGACACTTTCTGAAAGCAACACCTTACGAGACATTTTTTAACCATCCCGAAAATATTAACAAAGTTCCGGTTATCAGCGGCATTACCGAAGAGGAAGGTGCGGGGTTCGTTGAGTGTAAGTATCCAAGCCTGCTTGGAGTTGGAAATTACGGAGCGCAATGGCGCAATTTGTGCTACAGAGGTGTAAAATTGTGTTTAGGTGATATTGTCGGGGCGCGCAAATTTGTGCTTCGTAAATCTGAAGATATTGCAGTTTTACGATTTTGAATAGCATCGAGTTTTTAATGTTAAAATCACGAACGTTTAAAAGAAAAAATGGCATCACAAATACACGTTTCCAAATACTGCAACACACTAAGCTGACATCACACTTCGTTTCGCAACTGCAGCGTTAAAGAAAAAAAAAACAATGATTTCTTAGGTAAATTTGCCTTAGGTTTGAATTGGCGATGGGCGTGGTGTCCACTGACTGCCCATGATAGGAAGTGAACTGGTTAAACAATCTAATCTTTTACTAAATTCGTGTACCTTCCTTACAGTAGCTTTTTTTGGGGTAGCTGGTTTTGACGAAAAAAAATAGAATACTCAAAATAGTATGAGAAAAGTTCTTGGTTCGTTTTCCAGACGGGGCAGTTGCCTTTTTCTGTGTTTTCAGAGTAGCCTATCTTGTGTTTTAACATGGGCAATTTTTTATTTTTACTCTCTGCTTTATTAACCTTCCCAATCTAAAAACGGCGACATCACTGACACATACTTTGATCACTTAATTCAGAAACAAACAGGTTTCCATTTTCCTTTGAACTTTAATACCAATCCGTTTTGAGAGGGGAAAGAAACTGAAAATGGTTCTGGAAGCTAAATGGTTATCAAAGATTTTCATAGTACTTTTCAGATTTCTTGAAAGGTTATTTTGATAAAAAAAAAAGTTTTCAAGTGAAAAAAAAACGGAAACCTGTGAATTGGTTATATACCAGTTATGAACTGGAACGAATTCAAATTCAATTTTCATTAAAATTAAAACAATTTCTTGAGTGCTTTGACGTTAGAAAGTGGGCTGCAAGCCAATAGATATATGTAAAAAAAAGGGAATACTCTTTTGACGTAACCATAACAAAAATTACTGAATTTAGGCAATTTGTTTTTTAAAATCCTACTTTTATGCTCCTTCTTGCTCTAAGTGTGAAGCAGTTGCGCCCCCTGTACCACTAACCACTCCAGACCTGGTAGGGTGTGGAGCTGGAAGGCGGTGAGAGAAGTAGTGATATAGTGCTGCATGTGGAGCTCTTGACCAGAATTGGCCAGAGCTCCGAAAAATAACTAAACTACTTGTCATGACAGCGTTCGTATGGAGCATTCTTTAAAATAGTGCTAATAAGTAATCACATGTGATGGTTGTATTTTGATAGTTTTTGGTTTGATTCTGTAGTTTACATATTGTATGGGGTGTACGGCTGCGGGCCAAGGCTCCCATAAATAATATTCAATAAGTAATATGTTGCCCTGTTGTTCCAACAATGATTGGCGAATAAGTTGTTTTCAAAGCGTTCGAGGATGCAACAATATTTGTTGCAACCGATTACGGCCTCGAAAACAACTTGCCAATCAATGTTGGAACTAAGAGGGTAATATCTATCTTGTAACCCTACACTACAGTGTTTAATCCTCGTGCAGTTACAATCACCGATCCAAAGTATTGTTGACCCTGACGAACTTCATTGTTTGGTCGATTCCGATGGACTCCTTCGGCCATGGCAGAAGTGAGAAATTTCCCCATCAGTCAACAACGATGATTTCGGTTCTTTTCGTAAAAAGAAAGACATGCGTTTATACTGTGCGACCGTTTCCTATTTCTCTCGATATTGGTGGCCGAGTTCCCGATGCCTAACACGGAAGTTTCTTTTTTTATTGGCTGTGTATTTGTTCCCAGTGACGGGATCCTGGTTTGAAAGACAGTCCTGGTGAATTTGTTGAAAACTAGGCCTTGATCTTGTTAAAGAGAAATGTAGGAATAATTATATCTGTGTATTATAAAAAAAAGGAAATGTCGAGTCTAGGGGAATGTTGAATCTAGGTTTTTCTAAAAACGATTTATTTTTGTTTTTGCGGGGAGCCATCTTAGCATAGCTGCGAAACCGGCAACGTGACCAATATAGGCTTGAAACATTTACAGACAAACTGAATTTCCAACCCATGTGTGTTTTAAAAAGGAAAATGTTGAATTGAGTAGGAAATATTAATTTAGTTGCAAATTTTAGTTTGGTGGACGTTTGGTAGTTTTCGTCTCGTAGTTCTTGCATCATTACATTCTTACAACAGGGCTCAGAGATGGGTAGATAAAGTTAAAATATTAAGTTATTCCTACACTTTAAAAAAATGAAATATTAAGTTGTTTCCGTACTTTAACAATCTACAACATTAAGGATGTATGACGTGCGTGCGTGCGTATGTGTACCTCTACTCCTCTGGAACCAAGGCACCTACAAAGATTGAAGCTGGACCAATTGTAAGAGAATTAAATTGCACAACCATTAGGTTTATTTTCATAGCTGTAACTTGATATTATGACCCTAAAATATGCGAAAAAACCTCAAAAACTATTATCAAAGTTTTTTACCCTCATGAAGTTTGTCCATGACGTCATAGTTTATTCATGCAACCTTCCTCGAGCGAAGCGAGATGATCTGGAAAAGGATGCACGCAAAGAAATAACCTAAAAGTTCGACGTAATTTGCAATATGCCACATAAGAGTTTAAAATTGGTTTTGTATCAACTGACTTGATGCATTGCAAAATCAAAACCACAAACCTGGTTTTAAAAGGGTGTCAAACATTCGTGTTACCAAAGCACCAAGGTGCGTGGATTGAGCAAGCAAAGCAAGCAATTTCCACGTAAACTAACCCTTTTCAATGTGTCTTTGGCTTTGCTCTCTCAATCTTTCATCGCTAACCTTTGTGAGTATTACCTCTGGAGGAGAATACGAACAAACGTTTAAACAACAAATCATTTGTTTTGAATGATGTAGGCGAAATGCAGACGTACTGAGGAATGTGATGAACGAACTTTGAGCAATAATTGCAATTAGTTTGCGTCGAAATAATCACTATATCGATTTTGTTATGCTCTTGGAATCAAAGAATGTACATGAAGCATGGATCGATGCCAATGGAGTGAGCGTAGCGGACGATATGGTTAGTCAAATGATAAGTTGTTCCAATACTTTTAAACAATGAAATGTTTAGTTATTCCTATACTTGTACTCTTACTTTTAAACAATGCTTTTACAATAGACAACAATGCTTTAAAACTCCATGAAAGACAAGTCATTTTGGAGCCACATTTTCAAACAATGAAAACCGAAAAAGTAGGGTCACAAGTTATGGTTACAGCCTGGATTTTTAAACAATGGGCCAGAGAGTAAGCGATTTAATGTAGACTTTTGGTAGAGCGGCGTCCGAGGAGGTGTGGAATCGTCCGAGGGGACGCGGCCACTGAGATGTTATATCGGACGTTGCTCTACGAATAGCATGCATTGAATTGCTTACACTGGCCCATTTTTAGAAAATACATGCTGTAACTATCTTATTAGTTCTCTACATTCGTTTTGTGTAGCAGCACCGAACGGAAATACCGTTGTTGGATGATGGAAGAAGTTCTAATTTTCTTGGTTTTTGAAAAGCAACAATTGCGCAACAATACTTTAACAGTATATGCTTTGATACGACATTCCATACGTCGTACTGTTAAAATAATTTCGTTTTTGTCTGACAAGAATTTCTCATTTTACTTGTTCGTCGAAACTCGAATGGGAAAGCCGAAATCCAGAAACAGTCCGTTCCACTGAGCAACGATGCTTCAACAATACGCTTTGAAAGGACATTGCACGTGGGATATTATTTTTACTAAAGTTTGGATAAAGTCTGACGAGGCAAATCTTATTGACCTTGTTCGCTGAAGGAGCACTTCAGAATTGTACAATAATGCTGATGATAGCGCTGTTAAAGAAGGTAATGTTGAAGGTGTTTAATGCGACACTGCTAGAAAATGCGAAGTAGCGATCCAAAGTAGCATATTGCTTTATAAAAATGGTAATACTTGTAAGAATTCTAAAAGTGTGCAAATAAGTGTGCAGAATAAGGGTGCATAATAAGTATGCAACCATTGTTGAGTACAGTACAGTTGCACGCTCTTGCACGAATCCAAACAGTTTTATCTGCCGCACGATGATGAGAAGTGATGGTTGTTAGCACTGTTTGCAACAATGGATCGAAGAATACAGCAATTGTACCTTCTCGATGCAACCAAACACTCCTCGGTTAGCCTAGGAGGTTATTATTGCATCTAAGACGAACAAATAACGTATTCTCCTCACCATTGTTACAAACAGTGGGAAAAAGTATCTTGTACTTACACTGGATTGTTGCTAAATGAAATTGAAAAAAACCACGAGTTCGCACCATTGTTTAGCTATAGCCGGCATTCTTGACTATGGCGGCAGACGTTGACACTATTTTAAGGGATTTGTTACTATGTAAGGAAATAACGAGTTCTGACATAAATTCAGGGTTAGTTTCGCAAGAAACATTTGCTGTAATAATGCAAGAGGCAACCAGGCAGGGAATTACCAAAGAGGGCATCCGTCGTCATGGAGTGAACACAAAAGATCAGAGGCGATGTGAGAGTGGCAAGGAACATGACAGCAACGATCAGGAAGCAGTAAATAACGTTGGGAATAATGATGAACTGGATACACACGGAGAAAGGCGAGCAGTTTTGCAATCGGTGCGGGAACTTTTCAGCACTGTTGTGCGAGGTAATAGAGTGAACAATGGCAGTGATAGTAATGGCGGGTATGATGAAGCAAGTGTGGACAGTAAACGAAACCGTGCCCAAAGTATTCTGGCTTTAAGTAAATTATATGGTGGTCTCTTGCTAATGTGGACATGGGTAGGTCTACCGTGCTGTTGTACGGCCATGGGGGGCACACCATATCCTACAGCGGTAATTTATTCGGCAGTTCAGCAGATTCTTGAACCAGGAGAAGTGGAAGTGGTGTGCTCGCTTCGGGCAGGGCATGCCATTCAGGTGGTGACGAAAACAGCGGCGGTGGAGAGAAAATTACAGAAGGCACAACTGGTTGTTTATGGCTACCCAGTAGAAATGTTTGACCTCCAAGAACACCGCATTAAGGCATGCCTCCATTTGACTGCCTCATGCAGTTAGCGCCATGGATGTCAGTATGGCATTAAGCAAGTTTGACACTCTAGATTCTCATGCACACGAGAAGCTTGTTATCCGAGGGAAACCCATCTGTGAGAAATTCATGACATGATCACGAACCACTTACAATTGCCAAGCATGCTAGTGCAATACTTACTGATTGAAGAAAAGCCTTTGGCAACATACAGCATGCAATTTTTTTTTCGTAAAGGTAATGCTCCTAACAAGAAAAATCTTAAACATTGTTAGAAATTACACACAAAAAAAGAATCACTGCTACACAAATTTTGTGATATGTCAAATGGTATTCACCAAGGTTCTGTGCTTGGTCCACTGCTTTTTTTAAATGTATCTTAGCGATATTGGGAATATTTGAATCACGGCTCTGTCTTTTTGTATGCTGACAACATCATTTTAATATCAATAAAGTAGAATGTTGAGGAAATGCAGGCAAACCTCTAGGATGATTTCGACATTACAAACGATTGGTTTGTTCTAATTGAAGTGCTTATTAGTGAATACAATACATATTTGATCGCAATTATAAATCCCCATCATAGATCAGAATCGGACGTTGGTATTTTTTTCATGATGAACACCGTGATGGTACAAATTGTATTACCACTGCCAAAAACTTGACAAAGGCAGTGATGTTAAATATTTGGGCTTTACTCTGGATAGTAACTAGAATTACAGGAAACATGTTAACACTATAATTATTAAAATGGTAAAAGTAATACCAAGTTTAACCAATTTTTAAAATTAAGACTGTACAAAATTAAACTAACAAGTAAATAATTTGTTACGCATGGATTGGATCTGTTCTGAGGTACGGTATTGAGGGTTATTGCTTCGCACCGAACTCTGTATTGTCTAAGATTCATAAAGCACAATACAAAATAATCAATTCAATTTTTAGAAGTAAAATTTGTGAAAACACTAAGGAGTTATTAACTAATACGAACATTTTAAGTATTTCTCAACTGAGAGACTGTGGTGCGACCCTAAAGTCTTATACTTTAGGAAAAGCACCTACCGGTACGCAGTACCATTTGTACAAAATGTGTATGTAGAACGTAATAGAGAACACTGTACCAACAATTTTTAACAGATTGCCTATACATTTAATTAACGTTGAGAAATTAAGGGAATTGAAAAGGCCGCTAAAAGCAAACCTGAGCCTTGAAAATACTTCCACATGAACCTTAATTTTTTATCCTTTCCCGTAAAACTTGTACTTTTTTTTTCAATTGTTATCAACTTTGTAATTTACCTCCCGCTCTGTTTGTCCACAGACTTGCTTGTATTTCAGTTATTGCATTCTAATTTGGTTCACCATAGTATTATTATTATTACGTTGGCTTTTCAATTATGTGTATTTGTTGAAAATTGATGACTCGTACAAGTTTTACATAACAAACTTCGAGTCATAATGCAACAAACTATCATTCATTCATTCAAAAAATATTATTTATTTATTTGTTTATTTATTTATTTATTTATTTTGCACTGCAGCGATTTTAATTCATTAATATCTGTCTAAATTTGATTGAGTTTTGTAAAACTTTCCAGGGATGACGTCGATGAGACCCTATATGACCATAACAACAGACGATTTCATCAGTTTTGCCCTTAACTCCTCCATTTCCGGCGAATATCAGGAGATAATTGACAAAGTAAAGAACTATTATGATTTATTCTCACCAGTCCTACGGTCTGACGAAGATAAGCTTAAGAGAAGATTAATTAAAGTAAGCATTTTTATAATGTAATGCAAACCAAAATGTAGTATTATACTGTAGTACCGAATTTTTTTTTAAATCCACAGCATAACAAGTATAATATTAATGATATAGTCATCCTTTTATTCTAACTGCACATTTTGTAAGACGAAACCATCCTAAGAATGAAAGTAGAACATTTTTTTTAAAGCTATGGCTCTCCATCTATTACGGTTAGTGTCATTATTATGTAAATTAATACAGCAAAACTACTACAAAGTTATACCTTAAATGGTCAAATAACTTATTCAAAAGCACTTCAAGTTACATTGGGAAGACACAATATACCAGTAAGTCATGATAGTGAAAAGTGTAGAATATCATGAGCCTTGGTTTGAAGGATTGTTTGCCAATGATCACTCGTTTTACTCTGAGCCCTTTCCTAAACTCACAGAACAGCTCAGCGCTCTTGACACCGATGGTTAAAGTTGTTCCTAAACGCTTGATGAATTTCCCGATGCCTCAGTGTGACGACAATGCTGACGCATCGGCTCATCAGCTCTACGAGGAGGTATTTCCGCAGAATCCACTCAGCAACAAAAGATGGTGGACTTGAAATTTTTTGTCACTGGATTATTCATGTAAATATAATTGGTCGATCTTATCGTCACACAGAAAATACCCACAAATGCAGGAAGTAGGTAACAAGTCTATCGACTGTAAGAAATAAATAATTTTATTGGCCGTTATTAAAATCAAAACTGCTTAACAAAGCTCTTGCAAACTCAAGCTTGACGGTGCAGCATCGAATCGATTCCTACAAGAATGGAATGTGACGTCATTTCAGAGGAAAGTGCCATAATCAGGTTGAATTTGCCACTGAGTTGTTCCTGTCGATGTCACAGTGTATGTGGCCTAATTTTATAACTTCATGGGTGCCTGGCTTTCTTTAATAAATTATCCGACCTCTGTTTATTACTGAATAAATACGGATGCAAACCTATTTACGTTGCCTTTTGGACTTAAATGTCAGACTGCCTGAGCGGGGAATCGAACCCACGACCTTTGAAACCAAAGGCCATAGTACCGCTCAGCCATACTGACATGGCCAAAAGGAAACGTCCATATGAAGCATTTAACACGCATACATATACATATAATCATACACTTTCCAATCTGCACTGTATATGTTTGCATGTTAAATGCTTCCTATGGACGTTTCCTTTTGGCCATATCAGTATGGCTGAGTGGTAAGACTCTGGCCTTTGGTTTCAAAGGTCGTGGGTTCGATTCCCCGCTCAGGCAGTCTGACATTTAAGTCCAAAAGTCAACGTAAATAGGTTTGCGTTCGTATTTATTAAACACTTATCGAGCCCATTTGGTTTTTTGTCCTGTTTATGATCTGTATATTACTCTACTGACATCTGCACGTAGAACACAATGGCGCAAGACATAGCTGCATTATTTCAAAATATACATTGACATTGCACCAGGATTTTTTGGAGCCCACATATAGAACCAACTTTGTTTCTTTGGTTCCTTAGAAAACATGCATGGAGGTTTGGCGCATTCTCAGCCTAAGCCATGAAACCATAAAGCGAAAGATACAGTTTTTGCTAGCCAATTCCATTTAGAGATTCCTAGCAACTTCTATATGCCACACTCGACATGACGACGCGGCATAACAGGAGCCTTCTCTGAGAGTGCTATGGGTGGCTGAGGTCGAGCTCCGACCTAGGACCTCTGGCACATGAAATAGTTGTATTGAGTAAGAGACACATGTCCACACAGGCGATGTTTTGTCATCACTGCCACGTGACCAAAAGTGACATCATCCTCCACATTACTGGAAGTGACACAATATCCCTCGTGACTGGAAGTGATGTCACACCACGGTGACCAGAAGTTACTCACTCCAAATAACTGAAAGTAATATGATCACCCAAATGACCGAAGTGTTGTCACTTTCCCCCCACATGCCTGGAAGTGATGTTATCATACCCCCGCCCCACGGGACCACATCCCATGTGACCCTCACCCCATGGACCGACTCCCCACAGAATTTTACCCCAGGGGCTTGCCGCCTGCAGAATGTCACATCGTGGGATCCCCCTACAGGGCGACCAGTCCCCATCAGGTTGTGAATATAAGTGTTGTTTGGTGGCCCCTTTCAATCCCTCTCAATGGTAGATCCACCCTGCCACAGAAAGTCAACCCATGGGCTTGAGCCTCATCCCACAATATGTCACCCAACGGGAGCCCCATCACTCTGAGTGTGGAAATTCTACTTGATGTTTGGTTACTCCATGGCCCGCCCCCCACACCCCCCCACCCCTCCGCACACGCACAATGTAGCCCATCGGCTGGCTCCTGCACCAGGATGTGTAAAGTCTTCCAAACTGTACGTAAATGTTAACGTGATGATTGGTTACCCCACAAACACCCACCACCTGCACCCTTTCCCATGGCACATTGTCCCACGGGCCTACCTCCTACGTATTAGGGTGTGCAAATTCTAACAAATTTTACATATATTCTACATGATGTTTAGTCACCACAGGGTCCGACATAAAGGCCCCATGGAACGTACTCCCTTAAGAAAGTGTAAATTTTGCGTGATGTTGTTGAACGAGGTGTGTAAATTTTACCAAGTTATATATAAATTCTATATGATTCCGTTCCTCATCCTCGCAAGTTTTAAAAATTACACCACGTGATGACATCCCCGCACATTGTCCATACCCCCCCCCCACACACAGGGTGGGTAGCTTCGACCATGTAAATTCTACATGATGCCGTTGCTCAAAGTGTTTAAATTCTATCAAATTATACTTACATTCAACATGATGTGTCAAAAGAAAGACTTCTCGTTTTTTATTATTTTTTTATATAATACAAAACTACATTATGTTAAAACCATTGCACTAGTCAAAATTCCCTACCAGGTTTTGCTTCGTCGTATAGCCTCCTTTTCATATTCGTTTATAATTTTCCCTCATCTGTTAGAATTGCCATTGTTTGAGCTATTTCATCTGCTTGAATATCTCCTCTGCTAGTGATAATGTGCACAAGAATCTCTGTCTATCTAATAACTGTTTGTTAAAACGTGGTAATTTTCTTCATCGGACTTTGCTTAGTCTGACCCTGCTTCGTCAGTCACATGGGTTCTTGTGGGATTCACGAACCCCTTTTGTCCTTTTTCATGTCCTCTCAAATCGACTTGATAACACGATCTACTTGTAACCGCTATTCGATTTAGGCTTTCTCGAGTCGGGGTCGTTGTTGTGGTGTGTGGCGCTACTTCTTTCCAGAATTGAGGTGTATGAAGCCAAGACGTCCGGCTCACACAAATATTACTTCAATTTTTTTCTGAGTTAGTAAACTCCATAGTCCATAGCTTATTTTCATCTTCGGGACTCTTTGCCTCCCAACATTAAGCCTTTCTGGAATATTTTTTCGGACTCCTATGTCCTTCTTCCACTTTAATCCAAACAGATATTCCTTGTCTTTTGACACCTTGTAAAAATTTGTGAAAATAATATTTCTACATCTCGCCAACACTAACTTCGCCTTTCAAAATGGATTCTAAACAGCGAAGAAAGACCTGAGTCAGATGTACTAGAGGAGTTGAAACTCTGCTCATAGTCGAGCTTGACGTTGTATAGAATGAACCTAATGTTGAAGAGGTTTCTGAGCTAAGGAATGGCTCTTGGAGACCATACTGACGCTGGGTAAAACGTTCGTTGTTATTATCAGCTCAGAAGTTCCGGGGATACTCGTTCCACTACGTTGTATTCCACTTCTCAACACCCGAAAACCAAGTGGCTCTTTGTTCGTGCTTGTTGTCTATGTCATCGTCAGTCTCCTCCTCGTAGATCAATTTTTTATTCTTGTATTCCTCGCCATCTTCCTCATTCTTAACCTTCACGGGTGAATTAGTGATACTTCGTAACAGTTCGACAATGGGTATAAACAATTTGTTGATGGTATTTCCCGTTTTACGTTGCCGTAAACTTTTTTTTTTAATTTATTTCTCGCGAAGTTCAACAAGTTTTTGCTCATTTTCTATTTTTGTATTTAGGATTTTTTTTTTAAATACTCGTCAAGGCGGAATAGCCTTCTAGAAAGTGAACTCTCGTGACCTAGGTTCGATGGAAGTTAGAATATTTTTTAGAATCTCTAACATTGCATGCCCCTTACATCAAAACATGTTTTGGACAAACAGTCTTTGTAAGCGACCCAACAATGAAACAAGGCCGAATGGACTTCCATCACGTGCTTGTAGAATTTCCACCACACGACGACTTTGGTCTCTGTCTCCAATACAGCAACATGACTTCTTAAGAAAGGCAGTCCAATAACAAGGATCATGATTCGGCAAAAGTCTACAGTTTTCGACTTACTTGAAGAATCACTATCTGCATTCACTTTTGTCATCATTTGTGGACTGCATCTAGACCCTGAAATTCACCTAGGGAGAAGAGCACTTCCAGTTGTTGAAGAAGCCCGATTTCTGGATGTACTTTTTGATAACAAGCTTACTTGGGTTCTGCATTTAAAGGAGTTGCACACCAAACGTATCTGTTCATTGAATGCCTTGTGGGCTTTGACTGGTACTGACTGGGGTGCTGATAAGACTATGTTGCTACGTTGCACCGTTCACTGATTCGATTGTCGGGAGGAGGTGATTGTGACACGTCTTTGGTTGGGCCACACTTCCTTGATGCATGGGCACTTGCTCAGTCACGGGGACACACCTGCACAAAGTTGCACATATGTTGGTGGACGTCAGGCATTACAGGTATCTCGTGTACCATGTAGAAATACGTGACCTGGAATGCTGACAGAAATCATGGGATATAATCAAACAGTCTTGTGAAAGTTATAATCATCTTGAAAGACGTTAGGCTGCGCTGTGCTCTAGTTTTTTTTATTTTCATTTACTTTTGCCCTTCTGAAGTTTACATTGAATTTATTTAAATAAATGTCTGTCAAAACCTATTTTGCCTGACGTTTAATCTCTGTGGCTCCTTAGCCGCACCTTCTGCTTTGTATTTTGTGGTGTTTTAGCCACATGTACTGCTAAAAAACTGCTAATACAAACTGTTAGTAGCAGCATCTTCAGTATTTGTTTTCTGTGGTGCTTTAGCCACAGCTGCTTAGTTTGTAGTGTCACCCCATTTGCTACCCCTGATGTTATTCTACTGGTTATGTGTCTGTAGCTTTTAAGGTGTGTATTGTATTTTTGACCGACGTAAGGTCATCACAAATAATTTAAATACAAATCGGTGGAATCTATACATTCCGGTAGTGGTAGTCGTGCTGTGAAGTGGGCAGCGTTACGTAGGTATCCGTGGGGTGAGGGGACGGGCCGTGGCGTAGTCAATCACATAGAATTTGCGTATAATTTCTTAGAATTGGCACACTTATAGTGAGGGGGTACCATGGGATGAGAGTCTGTGGGTTGGAGGTTGGGCCCATGGGGTGACATTCTGTGGACTTGGTCGACCTGTTTGGTAGGGGTGGGTAAACTGGTGGGAGGGGTTAACAGTGGGGCCACCAAACATCATGTAGAATTTACAACCCAATGGGAGGGAGCATCCTGTGGGGCGGTGTCATCCGGGGTGATGTTCTGTGGGGGACGGACCACCCCACGATATAGATTAGCCTAAGGGATAGAGTCGCATAGGTATAGTCACCTGGGGGAAGTTGGCCTCGGGTTTAGGGGACTGATCCATGGGGTGTGTCCCGTGGGGTAGGGTCGTCTGAGGGTGTGATGACGTCACTTCCATTGATATAATGGAGAAAACACTTTCGTTCACTTGGGTGATGTACTTCCGTTATGTTCTGCAACGTCACGTCCAGTCACTGTGGGTGATATCACTTCCGGTCTTGGCATGATTAGTGATTCTGTGGTTGGTGATTCTGTTGGGCAGCTATATCATCGCTCCTGTCATCACTGTAAATAATAAAAATAATGTG